>VYZQ01003301.1:0-39273 GCA_013400655.1 Mystacornis crossleyi | reverse complement strand
AAAAAAAAAATATAAAAAGAGGTTTCAATGTGTGTTTGTGGGCAGAGCTGGAGAGAGGAGCTACATGCAAGTTTCCAAAGGGGCTCTGGGCTTTCACTGGTGCACAGCAAGTCCTGCATGGAAACTTGCTGTGGAGCTGCTTTTGCTTGTATTTGTTGCTTTTAAAGCTTTGGCTGAAAGAAAGGAAACAAGAAACTGAGGTGCAACTCTTGGGTGCTAGCTTTTGGAGGAATTTCTTGCAATAAAATTGGAAAGAGAAGTAGGATTGGCTGAAAAGCATTGCAGTGATAGAAGAGGGGATTGTGCTATCTGCAGCCCTTTCATTAATGAGTTAATAAGTGATGTGCAAATGGTGTGTGGGGACCTGGTTACTGGTGGCTTTCCATCTGGATAGTTTTAAAAGTATCTACAAAGCTGTCTCATCTCATTTATATTTTAATGCTACCACCTCACCTCTTCCCCTTCCCTTTCTTCCTCTGTGTGCATCCCTTTCACTCTTTCTAGGCTGGCTGCAGCAGATCAGGTAGGCACCATCCCTTGGCACAGGGTTATGTCCCCTGTGGGAAGCCTGGCTGCCAGGGGGCCACCAACATGTAAACTTCTCCAGGTCCCACCAGTGCTTCAGCCAGCTGTGGAACCCACAGGGATACATCCATCCCGGTGAGACCTGCCCTGCCCTCCTCTTGGATTTCAGAGTATCTGCCCCTTTCCCCTGCCTTTACAGAGCCGTGTCTGGATGTGAGTGCTTAATCCCCTCCTCCCACGGTGACCCCCATGGAGCCCACCCTGCCTGACAAAGATAACACCACGCTGAAGCCACCCCTCGGCACATCCCCGGCTCTGGGATTTGTTTTTCATTTCCTCTTGGTCTTCCCTCACTCCCACTGTGAGATGTAAGGGTTTGGCAGCAGATCCCATTCACCCTGTTTGCTTTCCTGCAGAGAATAATTTCTTCAGGGTGTTGTGTTAGCAGCGATGGGGGGCTGAGCTGAAGCCACTGATGTCTTCTTGAAGAAGATGTGAAAAGCAAATCTGTGCTGTGTAACCTAACCTCCTACCTCCTCGCCACTCCTCAAGGGACTACTACCAGCTTCCCCAGCTCCTTCCTTTTTGTGCTGTTCTGTACACTTTATTTTTTCTTGAAAGTTTTTTAAGCTATTCCTAGAAACTTGTACTGAAAGGGGAGACAAAATGTCACCTGTGTGGGGTGGATTGACAATAGATCTGGTATTTCCACTACTTTAAAGCAAGCCATCATCAGATGGAACCAGGGTTTTCTTTGCCACATCAGAAAAGTATTACCTAGAAGCAAAAAAACACCCCAAACCAAAAAAATCGCACCTTTTCACCAGTATATAGAATTACCAGCGGATTCAGCATCTGTACCTAGGCTTTGCTGCTCGGCTAAACCTACGCCCGGGTGTCACTGCACTCATTTCCAGTTTGGTACCAGCTGTCCTGCAGGCATCTCTGAAACAGTACCCACATAATGACAATGTGATGCTGTGTGCAGGCACTGGTTTTTATGAAGATCAGAGCTCCTGGTGAGGAGTGGATGATACTTCACATGACGAGCTTCTCCTCTTTCTGCTGCAGGAGTGGCCAGGAAGCTGTTCATGTAGAGAGGAAGGATTCTGGGGACAAGAAGTTAGTTGTGTGTGTGTTTATAAGGGAGATGTGAGAGGTAAAGCCTTTTGATAGCTCAGTAAAGGCCCTAAGAAAAATAGCCCTGAGCTTTGATTGAAGGCCTGGGTGCTGCTTTACCAGGAAAATGCTACTTGCTGTTACTCACTGCTGCGAGATATTTACTCAGTGCCTCCTGCCAGCAAGTGTTTACATCTCTCCAGAGCAGCTCGCCCCGCAGGAACTTGCCTCACATCCCTCTTTCTGGCTTCTGGGGGGGCACCCAGCCCCGTGGGTGTGGGGACACTGGTGCTGGGCTACCTGCAGCTGATGTGCCAGTGGCTCCTGCTTTAGCTTTTTCTGGTGACACAGTGCTCTTCTCAGAACCTCTGTGAGATCTTTCTAAAGCTCAGTGGAAGCAGGAGGAATGTGCCTCCTCCTCAGTTTTGTCTGTGTTTCTGCCTCCCCCTTTGCTTGCTCAGCTGCTGTCCTGCTCTCTGCAGAGGGCACGTCCAGTGCCATGAACAAACAGCACTGAGGACTTTCTGCACCCGATGCATGCTCATGTCCAAATTCAGAGCTTCCATTCAAAGCTTCCATGAGAGCTTCGAAAACCACACAGCTCCTTTGCACATTTCTTACCTTTAGCTGAAGTTTTTCAGGGAAACAGACACAAAGAGTTCATGGGAAATTATTGCAAGGTATTTGCTCAGTTCTGGCCGTGCCTTGAGGAGGAGTAAGCAGTGCCTCACCATGACCCAGGAGCCTCTGCTCAATCCTCTGCCCTTGCTGAGCAACAGAGCAGATAAGAGATAGCTGCCTCATGTTGCACTCTTTTTTTCTTTCCCCAGCTTCTCATTTGGGATGAGGTGAGCATAATCAGGGATTAGTTTGTTAAGCTGTGACAGTTCGTTAAACTTCTTGGACTTTTTCTCTGCGTTTCCTCTCCAGACACTGATGATGGCTGAGCTTGTGTGGGGGTGTGTGTGCAGATACTATGGTACAGGGCAGACAGTGGAAATTTTTGAGATTTTGGTTTCCAGACGCCCTTATCTATTTGCAAAGCCTAGCGAGTACCTGCAAGAACTTTTGCATTTTAGATATTTCTGTTTCAAAAAGCGTCTGGAAATAAAGTTCATTTTCCTTGGCTATTTTTTGCCTCAAAGCAAGCCTCTTTTTTTGGTAGGAACTGATGGCTAAGGCTTAGATGTGTAAAACTTAGTGAAATTAATGGGAGCCATGCCCTGAATCTCCTGCACGGCTCTTAAATCCTCTGAGTTGTAAACAAGGAGCCTAGTTTGCAGCTGGCTTTCAAAGTCTGCCAGAGGAAAACCCAGAAGGCTGAAGGTAAAACTAGAGGGATGCTCACAGGGAAGGGGAATTGAGCAGTGTCCTGTTCCTTGATTAATACCTTGTTAATTGCTGCACAAATAGCAGAGTTGGAGCTGTGGTGGTGTAGAGCGTCAGGGCTGTCCTGGTGGGTATCGCCATCACATCAGTCCCTTTTGGCTCTGAAGCCCGTGTAACCCTATTTTTCAGGGTTTGCATGGAGACCCCAGCACTCAGGACTCTCTGGGCTCTTGCAGTGGGTTTAGCTGCCCTGCTGGGTTACTGTGCATGGGAATGTGTTGCTGGCTGTATTTTTCCCAGTGTGAAAAAGTCATCTTGGAAGGGAAATTAATTGCATGCAGAGCTGTGCCACCCCACAGTGAGTTTCACCCTGCACATAGCACAGAAGGGGCAGCTGAAGGTAGCGATGTGAGAGCGTCTCTTGTGTAGCCACAGAAATCTCATTTGATCCTCAGTGGTGGGAAAGGAAACGAAGCAATAACCCAGGACAGTTTAATAGAGTTTGGGTGAAATACAGTTGTTTTTGTAAGCTGGTCTCTGTGCAGTGAGGGCTCTTTAGCCCATTTGTTGTGCTTGGCTCTGCTGTGGATGTTGGCATCAGCTGCTCTGCAGGTGCACGTGTCTTTGGCAGGAAGGAGCTGGGATTTGGGGATTCGCCTTTGTTGCAGGAGAGGGGAGAGCGGGGGGGTGGAGAGGGACAAAGCAATGAGATGATGTTTGTGTCTTTCATGTCAGTAGGACACAATGGGGAGGCGGAAGGACACAGCCCAGGGTTCAGCCCTGTCTCAGAGAAGAAGGAGAACGGGGTCCTCTCCCGGTGGCTCTTTCTGCTTTTCGTGGGACAGATCAGGAATGAATCCTACAGGCTGTGGGGCTGCAGCACCAGGATGAGGCCAGCTCTGGTGAGCAGAAGTTTGCCCCAGAGTTGAGCTCAGCTGAGATAGGGAGAATTTCCTGTGATGTCCCCAAAATCTTGAAAGTTTGGGGCAGCAGGGGGGTTGTGCATTTCCAGAGCAGAGCCCATAGGGATGCAGAGAGATGACATTTTGGGAGGCTTTTTACCATGTACCTTCCTGTTGTTTCCATCTCCACCTTTGCTCCCTCTTTCCTGCCTTGTTCTGTGCAGGGAACCAGCAAGGGTCAAAGAGATCAAATGCACAAAAAAAAAAAAAGCTCAAAGCCAATGTGCCTCCGAGGAACTGGTTTCACCCTCCCAGCCAGTGGTGGGACAGAGTTCCGAGGGCAACTGGTCCCCGTGGCCCTTGGATGTAGTTTATGGGGGGCATCACTGCTGTGAGCACCCCTGTGCTTGCCAACTGCTGCCCAGATTTGGAGCACAGGGACTGGTGGGAGCAGACTGGGAGCCCCTGTAGCCCCTGTCCAGGGGCAATTATTTGGCCCAGCAGACAGAGGAAGGGAAGAGGCTGATGTTTGCCCCAGCGAAACCCTGCGGATGAGCAGAGCTCCGCACGCTGGCACGAGCCCAAGGCATCTTTGCTTCCTGCCACCCTTTCAAATTAAGCAAACGATTCATTTTATTTCTTTAATTTTCCAAATGGAAGTGAATTGGCTGCTCTGGCAGGTGCCTGATTGACATTCCAGAGAGGATGGGAGCTGGGGGCTGGGGGGGTTTTCTGATCCACGTCTGCCCCAACGGGAACCCAGCCCTGCTGCTGGGGGCCACTTTGTCCTCTTAGGAATGAGAAAGGGATAGTCGGGTTTCATGGGTAAAACAATTGCAGTGCTGAGCTCCTTCGAGGTCCTTCCAGGGCAGAGGAGAGAGCCATGGCACCCCTGGTGCCCCCTATTAACTCCTGGCATTTGTTGTTTTATGAGCGTGCCTTTTCCTCTTGCCTTTATGCTGCTTTGCAGAGCCTTTCTCATGCATTCGTTCAGTCCCTGCCTGCTTCACAGGGGCCCTATCAATAAACGACACTGGCTGCACCACTGAGAGACAGAGTCCCCTCTTGGAAAGAGTTTTTGGGGTGAGATGCTCCCACTGGGGACCCACAGAGAGGGCTATGCACCCCTCCTGCAGGGATCAGCCGTCATCTGGGTGCTTGTAGCTTCACCCCTAAACCTCCCTGGCTCTGCACACAGGTGCAGGGCTCTCTGCAGAGCTGGCTACAACTCTCCCTGCTGCAAAGTAAGCGTCCAGAGATGGAGAGGGGAAGATTATCCCCAGTACATGACAGTGATTATCAAATCTATCCGCTGCATCGATGAAATGAACAGCAGCTGGTGGCTCGCTGCCCGAGTGCATGGCGTGTAATTAAGGTCTAGCTCCCCAGCCTCCATAAAGATCCCTTCCTAATCTCGGGCATCACAGTCTCGTTCTGGCTTTCTACCCCTGCAGCTGTTCTTCTGTGCTGTTTCTTCCCCTCGGCTGCCCTCCCCAGTCCCTTGGCGAGCAGCAGTGGGGTAGGAATCCTCCTCTTGACCTGGTCTGGGGCACTGGAAATGCAAACCCTCAGGATTTGAAGGCACCATTGTCTTTCCTGGAACTGAATCAATCCTATTCCGAGATGCTACTGAATTGCCAGGGCTTTTTCACTTTGCCTCCATCTCTCTGAAGCATCTTGGCTGCTCCGTGGGGTCCCTGGAAGGATCCAGAGGATCAGCCTTGGCTGAGCATGTAAACCTCTGAGCTGTTGCACTGTGGAGCAAGAGAAACATGGTTGTGTCATGGTGATGATCCCAGCCTGAGTATTCAAACAGCAGTTTAATTGGCCATTTGAGGGAGGAAGAAGCCGTTCTCACACTCGCCTCACCTGCTCTCAGCAAGGAAATCCCCCCTGAATTTCAGACCAGGACTGATGTTCTTGGGACTCATGCCACTGCTCCTCTGCTTGGTAAAGGTGTCACCAACTCTCAGTCTGTTTGTGGCCATGGAGAAACTGAGGCACAGCATGCCAGTGCAATGCACTTGGGGCTGCTTAGCCTGTGTCCCAGGCCAGCAGGAGTCACAGCAGGGCAGGGACTGGCCATGGGACCGCAGAACCTACAGCATCCCTGTGCCAGCCCCACGGAGTGATGGGGTCGTGCCAATTGCCCCCGTCTCTGCAGCATGCCCTGCTGTTCCAGCAGCCAGGGATCAGCTGTGCAGGGGTTGCAAGCCCACAAAACTGGAGTTTCTGCCATCCCCAATACCCTGCCTGTGGAGGACAAAACCACTGGCAGCTTGAAAGAGGAAGGGTAAAACATGAGCTGTGTGTGAGCTGTATGGCAGCCAGAGGGATGTAGATAAAAGCTCTGCTGTCTACCACCGAGATAAATTTCATCTCTGGCTAATTCAGGAGTAAAAAAGAAACTCGGCAGCTGGGTTTTGTAATCCTGCACAGACGAGGTTTTCTGGGAGACACTGGAGCTGACTCATTTTTACGTGGGCATTAGAGATGTGACAACTTAATTGCGGTGAGTTCTTTGGAAGGGGAGCAGGAATCAATAGGTGTTGGTTAAGGCACTCGTTTTAAGATAACGTCTATTTGTTAAATTATAGTAATTTGTCTCCGTGCAGCCTCAGAAGCTGTTAATTGCGAGCTGCCCAGAGGGTCGACATGTTCTGTCCCAGCTTGAAACCCAAATACTGGCCGTGCCCTTAGGATGCCTGGCATGGACATGCTGCCAGTGCTGCCGGCTAGTGGTGCCGCTGCCGCTGTTCAGGCAGGAGGGTCCCCATCTCCGGGGGACGCTGAAGGTTATGAATTCAAGCCTTTAAGCGTGTCCTGTAATCCCTTTCCTGGCGAGGAGAAGAGGCAGCCTCTTCAATTACCAGGGCATGAAGGGCCGGAGGGTATGCATTTCCCAAAGGCCAGCCCAAGGCTGCAGGGAGAGCAGCCAAAAATACTCGGCTTATTTGGGCACGGTGGGGATTCGCCTTACAAGGCTGGAGAGTAGTTTGTTACATGGGGGGGAAAAAAAAAAAAAGCCAACAACCCACCCTGGGACCAGATGCTGAGTTTTGCATGCTGGAGCAGCAGGGAGGTCTCCACGGGCTCCCCGGGACTGGCTGTGCTCCAGATGTGCATGCACAAACCTCCCTGCTCCTGCCCTGGTCTCACTAGGGCACGGCTCTCCTGGAGCTAAGCCTTTTCTCTCCAGGGCTTTGGGCTGACGGGGTCTGGGCTTAGAAGCCTGTTGCAAACAGGAGAAGCTTCGGGGGATACTGCTGCTCCTGGATGTGTTTGAGGAGGGGGCTCTCACAGAATCACAGAATTCTTTGGGTGTGGAGGGATCTTAAAGATCATCCAGTTCCATCCTCCCTGCCATGAGCAGGAGTGCCACCCACTAGATCCCAGGTTGGACAGGTGAATTCCCCCCAGCTGGTGCATGCTACAGACCTCCTCTGTGCTCCTGGCAGCTCCTGGCTCCATGTCTCTTTCAGCGACTTCGTAGGATGTGGATCCACTGGGACGCTGCTCACCTGTATGTGAAGATGCCACAACAGTATGGGATAGCTGGAGGTGATGGGTAACACCTGCAGGAACTGTGTCTTCCAGCCCCGTGCAAGCCACCCCTCAAAAAGCCTGCATTTGTGTGTCTTTTCACAGCAGACAGGAAAGTATCGACAAGTGCCGTGTGTTTTCTACCCAGCATTTTGCTTAGAGCATGTTTTATTTTTCTGATTTTCCCCTCTGCTTTCTCCGGCTCTTCTTTCACTCCCCAGCCGTGTGAGCACAACCTACTGCCACCTGGTGAGAGCTGTCCGATGCTACACATCCCCCCGGGCTGGGAGCCTTCCCCGGGCTGCCTCCCTACCTGGTCGGCTTTGCCCTGCCCGGCTCCTCACGGTTCACACGGCTGGTACCCAAAAGCAGCAAGGGGCTGGGGAGAACAGCATCCAGATCAGAAAATTGAGAAGAAGAGGATCTTAATGGAGCAAGGGGTTGTATATTCTCCGTGTCTGACACTGCGGGTATCTGTTGTGCAGTGATCTGGTCAGTGGTGCTTGAAGTATCCTCCAGAGCTCTTGGGAAGAAGGAGCATACAGAACTGGTTTAGTGCTGTGCTGTGGCAGTCCAGCTGAGGAGCAGGACCAGATGAGCCCTGGTTTTCCCTCCATATCCAAAATGTGTCTCAAAATCATGCAGAAAAGAAGCCAGGAGACTGTTCTTTCAGCATCTCAGCCCTTCAGTGCTGAACAGGGTGAGGGCCTTGTGTAAGCAGGCAGCAGCCACCCAGGGAGACCTTGCCAAAGGAACATGGCATGTTTCTCCTGGAGTGGGTAGGGGCAAGGGAGGAATATCATGCTGTCACACCAGCATCCCTCCCTCAACACTGTGGAGATGGCTGGGAAGCTCTCCAGGGAGGGCAGTACACAGAGTAATTGGGAGAAGAGTTTCTCAGACCTCCTCTTTGGTCCGTAGGGAATGAGGATCTTGTCTCTGCAGAGGACTTGAGGCGATCTTCTTTTCAGGCCAGGTAGCCAGCAAGCCAGCACTGCTCAACCAGGGCTTTCAGCCTTCACCACGCTCCCCTGTCTGTCTTCATCTACCACTTACCCACCAGAGTGTTAGCCCCTGGATGTGGTATTGGAGTGTTAATAACTGAATTCTGCCTTCGGCAGTGCCTGAGGTTTGGGTGCTGGTGCTGGAGGAAGCAGGATTTGACCTTCCCACTCCTATGGTCTCTCACCGCCTCCATAACCAGCAGTACTCCTAGCAAGAAGGGTTCAGCCCTTGTTCCCTGACCTGAAAGGGCAGGATGCTCCAGTGCAGCCAAGTACGAAGCTACGTGGGTGTGCTGGGACCCAGGGCATTTGCAGGCAGGTCCCGCCAGGGCAGCCGGGAAAGTCATTTTCATGTGGGCTGGATGCGTCCATCTGCACCAGGCCTTGTGTTTGCATGTTTGAAAGGACACGTGTGTTCATCTGTGCACGTTCATCCCATCAGAGGGATGGGGAGGGTGCCCCCACGTCCCACACGCCGGGGGTGCGGAGGTGGTTTTTGTGCTCGTAGACTCCGGGGGGATGAAGGCGCGCACGTGACAGTCTTCGTGCCTGCACACCGTCCACGTTGATCTCATGTGCTGAGATTCTCGCAGGCACCCAAAGGAGTCATCGAGCTGCATGCTGATTGCTGCACGCTGCCAAAATCCTCTGGAATCCGCTCCCCTGCGTCGCCCCTTCCCAGGTCAGCGTTAGGCTTTGCCGCAGCAGGTGCTGAAACCCGTCCCTCCTCACGACCTGCCTCCCTTGCTTTTCCAGCACATTTTCCAGAGGTCAGTCATCCCCTCCCCACCGCTGGATTGCTTTCCTGCCCCTTCCCACCTGCTCCATCCACCCAGCAGATTTTTGGAGCTGGAGAGCGGCTATGGAGGGGTCTTGCTGGGGGAACATGAGTCCGAAGGAGAAATCAATCCTATCCCGACCGGAGCTGAAATCTTGGAAACACCATGTTCCGATCCAGCAGCTCTCGAAGAACCAGGGCCGAATATGGCACTAGCTATTTCTGGCGACTGGCAGCTATTCCTGGCCTTGACCCCAGTGTCAGTCCTTTTTTCTCACCTCCTTCCCTGTGCGCTTGGGTGAGCTCAGTGCAGGGTGTGCACACTCAGCCAGCTATAAATAACAGCAGCCATGGATGACCCCTTGGAAGGGCTCCGGGCGGAAAGCATCCCCAGCTCTGCAGGCAACCAAGATCCCCTGACCCAGCCCAGCTGAGGATGATGGGCTCTGCCTTCCCACCAGGGATAATTGTGTGTTCTTCATGAGATTTTGAGTCCCGAAGCCCCGCTCTCTCCTGTAAGCAGCCACTGGGGCTTTCAGGCTGAGTGCTCATGGATGAGTTTATTTTTTTAATATTTCTTGAAAGCCACTCAAGCTCAACTTGCTGTCCTGCAAGACACCCGGGTTGAGGTTTCTTTTTTTCTCTAGATCTCTTTTCCTCTGGGGAGTACTGAGCAACCTGGTGGATGTGGCAAGGAGAGTGTCCAGGCGGAGGCAGCTCCGCGGGAGCCTGCATGCCACCACAGCCTGCCGTTTCCTCAGTGCTTTTCACCACCTCACTCTCCCTCTTCCCTTCTCCACATCCTCACTTTCTCTGCACTCTTTCCCCCTTTCTCTGCACTGTCTCCCTTTTACA
This sequence comes from Mystacornis crossleyi, assembly GCA_013400655.1. Lineage (NCBI taxonomy): Eukaryota > Metazoa > Chordata > Aves > Passeriformes > Timaliidae > Mystacornis > Mystacornis crossleyi. The sequence continues at coordinate 29,218 of VYZQ01003301.1, read as the reverse complement.
TGCTCTTACCTTTCCTCTCCCTCGGTTTTCCTCTGTGCTTTTCATCCCCCTGCGTTTCACTCCGTAGCTACCCTGCACTCGGGTAAACTCCCCTCCCTATTCCCACTGTTTTTTGCCCTCCTGCTCTATTCCCTTTCTCGGCTTGATGCTCCCTCACCCCCTCTCTGCAGCTGGGTACCGTTTTGCTCTGCCAACACCAGCTGCCTTGTTTTTCTTGTGGTGCAGCAAATGTTTCTGCAGTGTCGTGGAGATCGCCGAACAAAAGGATCTTTTCATTCTGGCTGCGGGATGGAGAGGGACTGCACTGCTGGCCTGAGAGGTCGGCGCTCAGGTGGCTCCCACGCCTACATCCAGCCACCTTGCCAGCCTGAGCACTGACCCCCCATCCGTGGAGATGAAGGGAAAGCCTGGTGGTCTCGGGGTCACTCTGGGTTTAGTTGAAAACACCCAGCTTGTTTTCACTTGTTTCCCCCCTCCTGCGTCTCCTGCTGCAAAACCAATGTAATTGGAGCAGGAAATTAAACATGTGAAGCGTTAACGTGATAATCTGCTGGTTTAGGCTTTGTGGGGGGCAGTGAGCTACGAGCTGAGCACTCCGCTGCTGCCATGGTGTGCAGAGAGGGAAAAGACACGTAGCATCAACGGGGTCTCCCCAGCATGTCCCACCCTCCTGGCCCACCTGGGGAAACCACAGGGAGGGCTCCTCTTCAGTTCGCTCTGGCCTCAGGAGACGTTTAGGCTCTTAGTTAGGATGGTTTTGTGTTTTTCCTTTGCTCCTGGTAGCTGTACTTCATTGTCCTTGCTGGTCAGATCAGGACCACTGCTGGTGTGTGGGTGCGTGCATCACCTGCGATGAGTTTCTCGGTGTTTTGTTGATGCTGGTGGTGTACAAAGCAGTTGGGAACCTTTGCATGTCCCACATCTCCAAGGCTATGGATTGGAAGCATTCAGTCTGGAGAAGAGAAAGCCCAAAAAAGCTGTAAGCTTTCAGAGATGCAAAAATCTCCTGGAGAAACCAGCCCTTGTGTCCCTGGGGCAATAAACTATGGGGGTAAAACACAGTGTGGGAGGTTCAGGCTGGGTGCCAGAAGAAATGATCCTCTTGGAAGAGATGGACAGATATGAAAACTGACTGCAAGGCAATTAAGTTGGGTTTTCCATCTCTAGAGGTGTTGAACATCTGAGCAGATCCTGATCAGGATGACTGCACCAGGATGGTCCTGGGTGCAGTGGAGGGTGCATTCCACTGGAGGAGTTTGGGCACCAGGCAGGCGATGGAGAATGGGTGTTCCCTGAGCTCCTCAGTGGTCTGTAAAGATGACTGGCACAACCATACTGTGGTTTTTTTAATTCCTTTTTTTTTTTTTGGTCAGGCTTGGATTGTCAAATAGACGCTTGCATTGTAATTTTTTACTTTAATAGGAATCATTTGTAGAGAGATCTGCTGAGCTCAGCATCCCGGCTGGAGCTTTTGCATTATGGAGAGTTGCTGTCTTTGCAGATGGATGAGTTTCAAGGATTTCTAAATACACAGGCCTATCTGTCTAAACAAAAGTTCAAATGATGTGCAGTTCACTGGTTTGGAGCAAATGTCAAAGAGGCAGGACTGGGCTGTCACCACTAAACAAACCTCTGTCGCATTTTCTTTTGCGCTTTCCACAAAATCCTGCACGAATTTGGTGTGATCAGCCCATTTCTATTTATGGGGTGAAAAACCAGTGTGGAGCAGAGCTGTGGGGTATTTTGCTCTGCTTGAGCTTGTGAGAGTGTTGAAGGGAGGAACAGTGCCACAACTGCTATAATCCCCTTCCCTTTCCAAAAAGCCTTTCAGGGAAGAGACTGTGACCTTTCCTGAGAAGCATCAGTCTCTCTTGGCCTGAGATACTGAGTTGATGCCTTTTCCGAGGGACCTTAGATGAAGATGAAGGTTGTCCCATGTGCTCCCTTATACTGGAACATGACCAGCATTCTCTCCCTTACCCATATGGATGTTTGTCTCACTTTTCCTAAATAATATCCCAAAATACGGGCTTTGGAGCCACTGGCTGCAGAAGTGGGACAAGCTCCTGCTGTGTCTCATGGGTTTTAACATGCTGCAGCCCATCTGAAAAAAAAAAAATACAGTTGTTTGCTGACAGGGATGTCACCAGGAGATGCCTTGGGGGTTAGTGTTTAACTCCTGCCCTGACCTTTGTCCCTTTCTTTGCTGCAGCTCCAAGGGTAAGGAGAGGAGGATCTGCTTTCCCCAGTGACACTTGTAGCTGAATGGTGAGGTGATGTTTGGGTGGAAGCTCACATGTACAGCTCTCTTTGTCAGCATGGATGTATTTGAAGGCTTCCAGAGTAGGTATCATCTCCCGATACTTACTGGGGCCAATGGGCATGGCTAGGCAAATCCTACCCTTTCTCCACCTAGTCCAGTTCACTGACAAGCCAGTGGAGGGAAAGGATCATCCTTGGCTATTAACCCCTCATGGGAGGGCGTTGTGGGATGGAGATAGCAGCCTGGTGTGGGAGACAGGAGACCTTTTTCCCTGACACCTGCATATGGTGCGACTTCGGCACAGCCTCTCACATCCGGTGTTTTTTGTGTGTTTTCCGAGGCGTTTTGTGTTTGCTCCTTGGCCGGTGCTGGGAGGACTGGATTGGAAAGGAAAGGGATTTTCATACTTCATCTTTTTCTCGCCGGGGCCTGAAACGTGAGCGCCTCCGAGGCGTTGCCGAATGAGGTGGTAATGTGTTCATCAGCTGGGAAATCACCAGACCTCAGAAAACAGGGAGGGGAGAGATGGAGAGACACACGAGGATTTGTGTCTGCCCATCTTCCCCTGGGCGACTGTGGTTTTTAGGATGCAGCTGGGGAATGTGAGGAGCGCAGTTGAGGAGCATCGCAATGGTGTTGGGAAAGCCAGGGATTCTGCCTCAGTTTCCCCACCGTGGGCAGCAGCTGCCCTGGAGAGCTGTATGGATGTGGCATTCGTAGTGATACGCTGCAAGTGGTGCTCCTCATCAAGGGTTGAGGGAGACATGAGAAGAGAGAAGACCCAACTCATTAAATACCTAAATATGCTGAAGGGGTGCCCAGGAGAGCCTGCCTGCTGCAGGGCATGGGTTGACCCTTGGCTCTGTCCAGCCAGGTCCTATTTTCTTGTCTGGATACAGGTCTCATCCATAAGACCTCGTGCTGACTGTGGTGGCATTTCTCTAGACCTTGGTGTTCTTTTTCCCAGTATGACTCTTCCTTCACCCTCTCCTGGTGCCACCACACACCTATGAGTCTTCTTAGAAATCAAAGCACTTAATTTTTGTTCTCAGCTCTCCCTGGTTGTGGGTCTATGGGATGGTAGGTGGCTCGGAGGTGGCACAGACCAAGACCTGGCTGTGCACTGGTGCTACTTGTGTCAATAAAGCAGCTTGAAGTCTCCTCTTTAGTTTGTGGACTCTCCTGCCCTTGCCATATTCAAGAAGCGTTTGTTGGCTCCCTTTCGTTGCTCTGTACATCTCCTTTCTCTTCCTGTTTATCCCACCTCCTTTGTAAATTTAAGTCTCAGGCTCCACTCTTTCTCTGCATCTCATTGCTTTTATTGCCCGTCTCTGAACAGATCCTCTTTACCCCTGACTTTTTTTTGTATGCAGGATATCCAGGATTAATCAGAATGTTCCAGGTCAGGGCATATCATTGATTTACAGCATCACATAAAAATTCCAGGTCTTTATATATCACCTAACATTTTGTTTACCATTTTAGCTGCAGCCACAGAGCAAAGGCTGGCATCACTTTGCTGCCTGTTTTCGGCTAATTTAGGCTGCAGCAATGTATGTGATTAGTTCAAAATCTCCCTTTCAGCATGCGGTTCAGTGCATTTGTCATCACACCATGCTTCCTCAATGCCTGGCACTGCCGCTCATGTTGATGGTCTCTATCCATCGTATTCTTGATTAACCTAAATAGTATTATCAGCTGCCAGTTTTCCCTCCTCAGTGCTCAGCCCCTCTTCAAAGCATTAATAAACAGATTATAGCATGCTAAGCCTCGTCCGAAACCACGAGGCACAGAGAGCTGGCAGTGCCAAGCTCAGTCCAAGCTGCTTTGGCTGCTTATATAAATTCAGGGTCTGAGACATGAAGAAGGTGATAGCAAAAGGAGACAGAGAAAACTCCCATGGTTTTGTTACAAATAAAGATGTTTCTGTTTTCTGACGTGCCCACATTGCTGCCCCATTCACTTTATGAATGGTTAATGTCAGTCTGCATAACCAAATATGCTCTTAGTGTTAATACTTTGAAATGTAACCACTGTGCATTTGAATAGCAGGGGTCTTTTTAGGGGAATACTTAGTACTTCAGTTTCATGGGAATAGTTTAATATGAAAAAAGTGTAGAGTATTATTGATGTGCGATATGGTAAAATTATGGATGTGGACATTCACTTGTAGTTAGATCAATAAACGTTATTAATGTGTAAAGATATAATTTTTATGTTTCTTTTTTTTTCCAAGGGGTTTTGTGGTTAGTTTGTATTTTGAGCTTATTGATGAAAGAATGGTATTTATTTTGAAAAGTCAATGATTCAAATCAGGGCAATTTTTTTAATGGGCTGTAACTTGNGCATTTGAATAGCAGGGGTCTTTTTAGGGGAATACTTAGTACTTCAGTTTCATGGGAATAGTTTAATATGAAAAAAGTGTAGAGTATTATTGATGTGCGATATGGTAAAATTATGGATGTGGACATTCACTTGTAGTTAGATCAATAAACGTTATTAATGTGTAAAGATATAATTTTTATGTTTCTTTTTTTTTCCAAGGGGTTTTGTGGTTAGTTTGTATTTTGAGCTTATTGATGAAAGAATGGTATTTATTTTGAAAAGTCAATGATTCAAATCAGGGCAATTTTTTTAATGGGCTGTAACTTGTAAGCAGCATAATAAATTTTCTTTGTCATTTACAGAAGTATTTCCCTTTGTGCTCAAGATGAATGTGGCAGTCTTCAGGTCAATGGCTCCAGTTTTCCCTAAGGTAAATTCTGTAGGTGCTGAGCTGGCCTCTTCAGGATGAAAGGAGCTTGCGAGCAAAATCCTTTAAAATTTGCATTATTTAGGAAAGAAAGCAAGGGAAGAGTGATCACAGCCGTGTTCACAATTTCCCTACGTGTTACCTAAATTGAAATAAATGTAATTCTTAAAGTACATAGGAAATGTGGCAGAAATAGCATGTCTGGGCTCTGGTTTGTAGCCTCACGGCTTCCTGGAAGCAGCTGCTGCTCTGGCGGCTGTGTCAGCGTTAGCAGGCCTGCGCTTGATGAAGGTCCCTTCCCATCTTCAATCAGGTGTTTTTTTCGTACAGTATGCCCTGGCAGTGACTTCTGATGTTTTTTTCTGAATGAGAACACCGTGAGAGTTGTGTCTTGTGCTTGTTGTAACCAACTGATGGTTGCATTGAGCAGCCTGCAATTGCTTTGCTGGGTGGAGGAGCTGCCTGTTGCTCCCTCTTCACTTCCCTGTTTATTTTGTTTGTTTGGCTTAGAACTTCACTGTGGAGAGGTTGGGAACTGCACTGCAACTCGCCTGCTTCCGAAAAGCTCTACATAACCTGCTTTGAAATGCTGGCTGGGAATTGGGAAGAGAGCTCCCACCTTTGGAGGGATGCCCTAGGGGTGCCGTGCCCCCTCTGCTGGCTCTGGCTTTCCTCTTTTCTCAGGCAAGCTGTGCTCTTCGTAACCCTGAGCAAGAGCTGATCAGAGATGGGAGAAGGACTCAGTTGGCTTTATTTGTGTCTTTGCGTTGGTGGGACCAAACTCCTGCTCTGACTCTGAATTCAGCTTGGGTCCCTGCTCTCCAGACTCCCACTGCACTCCAGAGCTGTTGGGAATATTGTTTCTCCAAAACCTCCATTTCCCCTTTTTGAGGATGGTGGTAACTTTCTTCTGCTCCTATTTTACTCAGTAAATAGGATGAAAATAAATGAGGTCATTGGTGTCTATACAGGCAGATTTGGCCTCCATTTTCTGTTTACTAGGACTGCATTAGTTATGAATAATGGCGCGTCAAACTACTCGCTCCAAGCAATTTATTCATGGGATTTGGCCCCGCTTGCTGTCTGAGAGTTTCCTGCCAACAGGATCTGATTTTTAAAATACAGTTACAAACATGCAGCCGTTTGCCCGATCTGTTTGCAAATATATCTGGGCCTCTGGGTGCTCAGCCCTTCTCTCAGGTGGCACAGCTGGGCTCCAAAAATCACATTCTGGTGTTTGAATCCATGCATGGGCAGTGGCTATGTCCTTTGAACCAGTTAAAAGAGATGGAAGACAATAAGGCATGGGTGATTTTAAATAGTCTTTCTCTCCCTTTTTGCCCCAGGGAATGTCATTATGGGAAGCTGGCGGCATACATGCAATCCCAAGCCTTTGAGACAGGATTCGCTCCCTGACCCAGGAGAGACGACAACAATTTCTAGCTCGTTTCTTGCTGTCTGGCAAATTTTACGTCTGATTTTTTGCTCTGTCATGTCCCCGCAGAATAACCATTGATTTATATAGCGTCCGAGTCCAAAACAAATTCTGGATACCTGTATTCTCTCCAGGAAAGGGTCCTGCTCCCCAAACTTGGATTAGAAAGCCAAAACCAAAGGGAAACCCCCGCTTGCTGTGATGTTGGTGGAGAAGGGGTACAATAGCCCGTGTGTGACGGGATGCAATCACGGGCCAGCCCTGCTCCGCTGCTGGTAGGATGTGCCCCGTGCGCTGCTCTTTTCCCAGGCATTGCTCGCTTGATTGATTGCTTAATTCGCGTGCGTCTGCGATAGCGACTGTCATGCAATGGCTCTTTTGTCACGCTGGACTGAAGGATTTTATTCTTGGGAGACAGTTTAGGCTCCAAGATGCTTCCCGAGAATGCCTGGGCTGTTGTTCCCATGGGCCATATTTGGAAATCCCAACCATTTCTGCTTGGCCAAAAGCACCAGTTGATTTTAAGGGACGTTTTTTTGTTTGTGTTATTGTGCAAGTTGCTGGCTCCTGATGGTCTTGAAAGGAAAAAAACACGTTCCCAGCTCACAAGACGTTTGTACTAATTAAACAACAGGGAATTGGCTTCACTTCACCACAGGTTTGGTTTTTAGGCTTCTGTCAGGCTTTTTGCACACAGATTTCTACAAACCTCATTAATATGGATGGTAGATGTCATACAAAATTCGGAAGTTTTTTCCTCTCAAAGTTGGTGGGTTACAGACTGAAGATTAGGGATGTATTCCCACCACCCAGCCCCATTTCCTGCAGTTTCAGATCCCCTCCCGTGCATCTACAGGAAGGAGGCTCCTCAGTTTATTCGGGGGTGATTTATGCCAGGAGCCTGTCCAAGGTCCTTTGTGCTGCTGCCTCTCTCCCTGGATAAGGAGGGATTTTGGGAGAACTACATGCCAGCCAAGACAGTGAGAAGGATGCACAACCTCCCCTAGGTACCACACCACAACTGAAAGTCTTACTACTTTTATTATTATTTTTATTATTATTTTTACTATTAAATGCTGGAGCCACTGGTGAACTTGGGAATCCCCCTTTGTCCCAGGGAAGTGAAGCAGTCCCTGGAAAGCCACCAACAGATCGGTCTTTGGTTGACCTCTGCTGCCAGTGGAGCAGGCTGGGAACTGTGGCAGCAGAACCCTCTGGACTGTAGTAGATGCCCTGGTGTTACTTGGAGCATTGGGACCAAAGCGGCAAAGCTCCTGCTTCTCCCAGTTTGGAGCAAGGGACTAAATCCCTCAGCCCACATCAGGGCAAGCCCCTGTTTCTTGCTCGAGCAAGGTCTCTGATTTCAACCACAAATTCCCCTCCTTCATCCAGGAGATTCTCCCTGAAACACCCACCCCTTCCAAGGAATCTGAGNCAACTGAAAGTCTTACTACTTTTATTATTATTTTTATTATTATTTTTACTATTAAATGCTGGAGCCACTGGTGAACTTGGGAATCCCCCTTTGTCCCAGGGAAGTGAAGCAGTCCCTGGAAAGCCACCAACAGATCGGTCTTTGGTTGACCTCTGCTGCCAGTGGAGCAGGCTGGGAACTGTGGCAGCAGAACCCTCTGGACTGTAGTAGATGCCCTGGTGTTACTTGGAGCATTGGGACCAAAGCGGCAAAGCTCCTGCTTCTCCCAGTTTGGAGCAAGGGACTAAATCCCTCAGCCCACATCAGGGCAAGCCCCTGTTTCTTGCTCGAGCAAGGTCTCTGATTTCAACCACAAATTCCCCTCCTTCATCCAGGAGATTCTCCCTGAAACACCCACCCCTTCCAAGGAATCTGAGGATTTTCTGCTCTCCCCCTCCTATGCAAAATCACACAGTCAACAAAATCTTTTCCAGCGCTAATCCTCAGCTATGCAGGAGGACTCCTCTGGCCCCGCGGTAGTAGGGGAGAGACAGATGTTCAGCAGATAATTAGTGCAGTTGTGCAGCACCTTCCTGCTCGAATCCGGGATGCCAGAGCCTCCAAGTAAGCTGCTGTGTGTCTGCCTGCATTGCTTTGTGCTGCAAGGCCTCTTTGGAACACTAGCACCGACAGGACTTGCTGCTTTAGGAGACACCATGCTCCCCAGAAGAGTCCTCTCTTGTCCCAGTTCCCAGAGCCATTTCTCCTCTGTTATCCATTAAAGCATCACTGAGCCTCTCCGAAGTCTTTTCCCTGTGGGTTATCCCCAGAAGAGGTGCTCATTTTTCCCTTTTGGAAGTTTTCTGAAGTCAAGGGTTAAATTTGGGGGCAGAACCAGCTCTTTCCCACTGAGGATAGCAGCACTGAATGCAAAGGGAAGTGACAGTTTCAGCACAGGGCAGGGAAACAGTAACAGTTTCTAGAGGTTTCATTTCTTAATTTCCATTTTTGGATTGTTTTTGGATGCTGCCGGAAAAGGCATAGGCTGATTTTGGTTGAAAACCAGGGAAGAGGAGTCCTGACTCCTGTTTGACAAAGGACGTGAAGTTGGGTTGCAAATCCCATGCAGAAACTGGGCTTTGAGGGAACAGGTGGCTCCCTTTTACATTTTAACGTGGTCCTGAGGTCCATCATCAGCTTAATTTTTTCCTAGTAATCAGTTTGTGTGGGTGCGATGGCACCTTTTCAAAAACCAGGTCATTCACAGGGCACTGGAGTGCAGCTGGGGATGTGACACAAGCTTGTCCTCACAGTGGGGCTCCTGCACCAACATCTGAAGACACCTGTAAGGAGAAGCTGGCGGCCACAGTGGTCAGAGGTGCCCACAGTGTGAGAAGCATTGGATCCTCCTACATGAGAGGTCGTAATGGTTGAACTCAAAGAGATAAGAGGTCTTTCCCTGCCTAAGTGGTTCTGTGATTCTTGGTTTATGTGGCTCATTTCTCCGTGACTGGGAGGGAGTGGAAATGGGGAATGCTATTCCAGTTTCCCAGGGCAGCAGCATCACCTGCTGAGGATGAGCACCTGCATCCCTTCTGGTGTGAAAAAGTCCTGCCCAAGCTTCCTCTGTAGCATTCCCCAGCTGCCTCTCCCTCATGGACTCTATTTGATCTCAGACTAGGATGTTTTGCAGGGCTCCTGCCCCTCCAATACCTGCTCCCCAGATAAAGTGCCTATGGTGGCTCATCATGGATCTGATGAGAGCTGGCAGCTCATTGCACCCATTTGAAGGCAGCCTGGCGTGGGTAGACCTACACCAGGGCACACTCCTTAAGCATGTTTTTCAGCAAATTTAGTGCTGTCTTTTAAATCTTGGTTATTTATACAGAAGCACTGCTTGCTTTCTGTGTGCTCATGGGGTGGGGATGACCTGAGATGAGGCTGGCCATGTTTGGCCCCAGCAGTTGGAGCAGTTTGTGAGTGGAATAGCAACTGGAGAGCCCAAAAGTGGAGCCAAATAGGTTATCCCTCCTCTGTCCTCCTATGGGCAGCTTTATAGCTCGCTCAATATTCACCATGCAGCATAAACTGACTGTTCACAGCACCTAGTGCTGTAAGGTTAGTCTTTCGGGGGTTTTCTTTGTTTAAAAAAACCCCATCTTTCAACAACAACAACAAAAAACCCCTCTTTCAACAAAAAAAAGGGCAACTTTTGATGCATGTCATTCCTTCCTTCTTGCATATGTTAATTTTTGATTCAAACACACTGTTGAAACCTCTTCTTCCCTCGCAGAGCAAAATCCCCTGGAAAAGAGCAGAGCCTGCTTGTGTGCATTTATTTTTACTGGATCTTGAAATAATTTGTTACTTAAAATGAGAGAGGGGGGAAAAAAGTCTGTTCCTGATTGAGACCACTGTGATAGAACCAAAAATAATAAGGTAACAAGCAGCTCTAACCTTAGCTTAATCAACACATCGTTAAGATCAAGTGCACGGAGAGGTAGCAGCTCAGTGTCTCTGTGCCTGGCACGATGCTCTTATGGGAGGCTTGGTGACCCAAGAAATGCATCACAGTTTATTTCTTATTTGAATAAATAAGAAATAACCCAGTGAATAACCTCAGTAATTTTTCCAGGGGAGACCTGCAACACTCATAGCAATTTTCAGGTACGAGTTGGAAGAAATGAGTATTGTGAGAAAGGGCAGTGTGTGATGAGGGAAGATTTTCTCAGAAGTGCAAGCGTGTCCAGATCTGTATCCTGGGCTGCTGAGAGCAGTCAGTAAAATGGGAGATGACTGAAAGCTTTTAGTGCCAGAGCTATTTGTTGACGTCCGAGGCAGATCGCTTTCTGATCTCATCTCCCCTTGCGCTGGGCTTGGAACCAGAAGGAGAGGTAAATGGGTCAAGATTCCCAGGGGGGCAGTGAGAAGGGCCAAAAAGCAGGCGTCCGCAGGGGGAAAACAGTCGATTTGGCAGGTCTGGAGTTCATTGAGAAGTTATTGCTTTGGAAGGCACAGGAATATCTGTTGGGAGTCATAGAAGAGTTATTGGTGTTGGAAGTTATGTAGAATTATGGTGGAGGATATAGAGACCCTTATAGAAGCTCAGCAAACCTGTGAATCCATCTATCTAAGCACCCTCAATTCCCACTGAAATCCTCTTGGAACAATAATAATCATTTAACAAAGGAAATGGTTTTTGACCCAGACAACTAAATGCATTTCCGCTTAGTGCTTCCCAGCCCTTGCCTGATGCTCAGCCGTGTGTTGAGGTTGCCTGTTATTTTCCCAGACATCAAAGGCTTTGAAGGAAAAAAAAAAAGCAACTGGGGAAAAATTGATCCTTTGCCATGAAAATCTACCCTGAAAATAGCAGTCTGAAGAACAATTAGCCAGAGGTATGCAAACAGATTGCAAAGGAAAACATGGCTGGGAAGGATTCCCCTGGGAGGGGTGGTGCAATGCCCTGCTGGTACAGGAGTGGTTAAGGAGGATGAAGGCATTGCAGTGACATTGATGTCTCCTTTCATCAGGTTTTGTTAGGGTGGGTGATGGAGGGAGATCTGCTCTGAAGGAGTGCTGTCAGGAGGGAGTGGATGAAACCTGAGGCTTTGCTTCGCCTGTGGAATGCCAGGTCCTGTCTAATACATCAAAAGCCCAAAGAGCACCATGCCCTGGATGGAGGGGCTGATCTGCAGCTACCCTCTCTCCTCCAGCTGGGGAATTGGGGTTCTGAAGTACTGTCTTTCCTGTAACAGGAGGTGATGGTACCCACACAGGGCTGCTGCTGGGCATCTCTAGCATGGACACCTACCTGTGCCAGCTCTCATCTTCCTTCTCTGAAGCCCTTTTTGGGTGATAAATATCTAAGTGATAATTTTGGGTCATGAAAACTTTCTACCTGCAAGCTGCAACATCTCTTCCTTGACAGTTGAGATCCAGCCTTGTGTGGTGTTGTGTGCAGAAAATACTGTGAGCATCTGGGAAGGACCTGAGTACCCCTGCAGTGCCAGTGACATGGGGCCACATGCAAGCACCAAGTTCATTTTGCCATTGCAATCTCATTCCCTTATTTTTTGTGTGCATTTTGAACTAAAGAATCGTTCTGAGAAGGAATCAATAGCTCAGCCGAGTGTTCAAGTTATTAACTCACAAACAAACAGTGTCAGGGCTGATGGGAGGAGGAAGAATGTCAATTTTCTGTGCAAATGTTATTGCGAGGAGGCATCAAGGAGTGTTTTATTTAGCAAATCAGGGCTATAAGAAACTGTTATTCCCTTGCTGGAAGAAGGGAGCAGAGTTGAGGAATCAAATTATGTATCTGGTAAAGTGTCTCAGGGGAGTTAACCTGCAGGCTGAGTGTCAGCCTGAAGGGACCAGCTGGGGTAGGATGTCATGTGCGAAGGATTCCTCTCTTTTCTTATCCATCTGCCCATCTATCTCTGCTCCCTCCAGTGAAAAAGCTCTCTGCTGAGTCTCCTCTCCCCTCATTTTTGGGATGTTTGCCTTCACAGGCAAAGGACTTGAACCTGTCCTGATTCTTTCCATAAGAGGAAAAACGTGAACTGTCCTGTTCAAGTCATCCTGCATTGGAAGTGGCTGATAAAAAATGGGGAATCACCCACTCATCACCCTTAGGGCTATCCACAGAGTGGAGTGTGTGTCTGAGCCTCCTTCGAATCCTCTTCCTCCTCTTGCCTAGACTGGAGTACCAGTGTTTTACATCCCCTCAGATAATTTCAATCTCATTGCCGTGTGCCCATAATAGAGAGTGGCAGAGGCTGGAGGGCCAGGCTGGCAGTTGGGATTGTCCCAGTTCTTAGCAGATCCAACCATGCATTAAAATCTTTGTAATCCTGGCCCTTTTTCTCTGTTTTCTCCCGTGTCAGCAGTGACTCAGTATGTAAAATGTATTACCAAGGTCGGAGTGTATGGTTTGAAATCTCAGCTGCCACAGAGGAGGTGGCTTTGCAACACATAAAGTGTAGTTCGTGCCTTGCCACATCCCAGACTTGCAATATTCCATGCAGTATGCTCTCTTGCCTGATGCTTAGGAAGTACATGGAGGGGGGAAAACCTGTATTTAATTGCCCAGCACTCAGGTTTGTTGTACTGCTAAAAATGGAGAGGGTGAGATAGTATTTCTCTTACGTTTTGGTGTGGATCTCTCTTACTGATGATTTTGCAGCCAGTGTGCTGAACACTTATCCTGCAAGGGCATTGCTGTGACACCAAAGAGCACGGGGAGAGCTACAGCAGGGAAGCCTTAGGTTAAACCTGCTCAGGTTTAATGTATTGCCTGATGAACTCCCAAATCCATGTGTTGCTCTCAGGCAGAGCACGTGCAGGTGCCATCCCTTTTCTGCAAGGCAAGCGAAGTGCTAGTTTTGGGAGGGCAGTGCTCTGCTCTGGCCCAGCGTGGCTGCAAGGTGGGGGAGGGCTCCTGCCCACTTAAACCTCCTCACTTTGCACCACCGAGAGCACTCTGCTCCCCTTTCTGCTGGTAGAACCTTACAGGTGGCAGGTCCTCAGGAAAAGAGAGCCTGATGTTTCCAGGGAGTGTGCAGCCACTTAGCCTTTACAAGCCCTTAACAATAAGGCGGAAAAGAGCCTTTCTACTGTCATGCAGCCATCTGACACTTAAGAAGAAAGTGTGCAGTTGAGGCAAACATCTTCTGGTGTTCTTGTGATGCCTCTATTTCCATGATTCTGTGGGGGTCGGTGGTTATATTGGGTAAACCCCTGCCCACCACCCCTGCCATCACTTGTGATACCTCTATTTCCGTGATTCTGTGGGGGTCGGTGGCGATATTGGGTAAACCCCTGAAAGGGGTCTGGCTGCAGTGGTGCATCACAGCCCGGGAGCTTTGTTTCCCCTGGAAATCAGACAGCCAGTTTTTGTGATTTGTGATTGTACGGTCCTGACACTTTCTAGAGGTGTAAGGCAGAGGGGTCCAGTGCTCCTGGACCCAACCTTTGTTCCTTTGCTTGCTGAATCACATCTCTCAAGCTAGGTTTTTAGGTCCTGATGTCCCAGTTGCTGGAAGCAACAGATGTCATCCCAAACCCACTTGGCTGCACGATTGTTGCTTTACATGCCTTTTGCTCACACATCTGTACATCCCAGGCATGCTCCTGTGAGCATTGCAGTGTCTTACATGCTGATGAGAAGCCTTTTCCTCAATTAGAGGTGGAAAAAGTAGTGATGGGTGGCATTGGGTTCACATCCATTGAACTTCTCCCAGTGCTGATTTGCTGTGCAACATCACACTGGGTTCCTGTGAGGAAGTGCATGAGGTGCCTTGCTAAGCAGCAGTCATGTCCCAGAAAGCAGTTGCCTGCAGTTTTGTGTTGCGTTTCTCACTCCAAAAAGCTCTTATTTTCAAACAGAATTTGGTAGTGACTTTCTGCTGTGCACGTTATGCCCTCTGACTCATCCACCAGAGGAGTTTGGGATGGAGAGGGGTGGTGGTTTGCAGGGCAGAAGAAGTTGTGTAAGGAGGCAAAACAGCCGAAGCTTTGCCCTTGGATGGAACAACAAAATCTGGTCATAAAGTCCAACACTTTGTTCCACGTACAGCAATTCCTTTTAAAAAGAAAATAAAAATGAACGAGCCCTTCATATTTTTGCAGAGCTCTGGTCCCAATCAAATAGCTGGACTGGGAGAAGCATTAGAAAATGGGGGAACAATCTCATGTTAGTCCATTGGGAAAGTTAATAGACATTTTCCATCCCAGGTTTGTAGGATTCTGGGCTTTTTGCAATAGCTGTTTCACTTAAACCACAGCTCTGTGCATTGCCTTGCTCAAACTGACGGCTCCTTCCCCTCCAGTGGCCCCGCTTGTCTCATTAAAGCTCCCACCTTTCCGCTGCTCAACTGAAAATCAACAAAGGGAAATTTAGGCTGGATATCAGGAACAATTTCCTCAAGTTGACCGTGAAAACGCCTCCAGGGAGGAGCAGCAGAGGCTTCATTTCTTGCAGTGTTTAATGGGTTTCCCATCTAGGTGTGGGAGGGAGGGCAGCCTGTGCTTGGAGCCGCCTGGAGAACTCTGGGCATCCCTGGCTGTGGGCAATGGTCTTGCCCTTTTTTTGATCATTTCCTTAGGGACAAGCAGAGCAGGTGTTGCTGATTCTCCTTCCTTACTGCTCTCACCCCAATGCTTCGAGCATGTCAGTGCAGAGGATTTCCCCATTAATAAATCCTGAGATAACTCCCTCCCTGGGACAGCGACCAAGGCATATTTGACTTGAAACAGCATGTGCTCGCTAGCTGTCCAAAAACTGATTTCAGGTGAGAGTAACTCCACACGTGTGCTGGAAAAAGCCTTCCCTCAATGACTCACGTTCTTTCAGCATCTCACCCTCGGCCCTGTGTTTGCTGGAAGGAGGTTTCACTCACAGTTTTGCTGTCCCAGCGTGGTTTGGCTTGGCTATTCCCCGTGTTGGGGTGAGCCTGTGGCTGCGCTGCTGGGTACTGCTGCTTTGTTATTTATTGTATGGATGGGGAAGTGTTTTTCCAAATGGAATGTGGTGTCCTGCTCCATGGTCCATCATGGCAAGTGCACAGAGCACTGTCAGGGCTGAATCCTGGCATCAGCACGTTGCACCTTCTCCACAGTCCCTAAGAAACAATCACTGGAGAGGGTCCCAGAGCATTCCCTTCTGGGGAAGCTGGTTGTGGCATGTCACCATGTTGGAATTTGATTTCATGCTGGACTTTTAAACTAATTATTTACCTGGAAATGCTGTGTCTCGCATCAATCCTCCTTGACCAAACAAAGGGGCAGGGAGGATGGAGAAGCTGCTACTTTACTGAGGTCAGTCAGCTTGAATGGAGCAAACCATATTTTCTTGGAGGGAATGCTTGCTGCAGAATTATCATGGATGATGATTTGGGGCAGAGGAGGCCTGGAAAGAAGCAGGCGTAGGCAGGGCTGCCATTTCTGGCTGGCAGTGCAGGCAGAAAGGCTCACAGATAAGAGGTTCTGAATCAAAGTGAAGCAAACATCCTGAAGAACTAAGCTGAGGGGTCAGCTTGCAATTCAGACAATGTGAGAGACGGGAAGAAGAGGCAACAAGGAAAAAACAAAGCCCTAAGGGGAATTAAGCCCTCACTCAGACTCCTGCAGCATGCAGGAGGACTTCTTGGAGATCAGTGGTGTTGAGGAATGGAGAACCTAAGCATCCTACAAGGGTATTTGATCTTACCTTGGATCACTTTTAGCCTGGTAGCCTGGTACATGGAAAAAGGCAAAGAAAGATCTCACAGTTTAGCATCCCATCGTATGGTTGCTGTTGTGGGAGCTTTGAGAGGAGAAGGAACCACATCTGTGGTGTGAGAGGGAGATGAGTGTTTCCTCCGTCCACGTTCCTCGTGGTGCCATGTGAGTGTCCTATGGCTGCTCGTCGGCATTCCCCGTGCAGTGACCTTGTGAGGCCATACATGTGGTGGAGAGAGAAACCCCAGGGCTTCTGGGGACCACCATTTCAGGGTGTTGGCAAGTAGTATCCCACAGTGATTTTTCTGGGTCACATGTCCTTCCTTTCCCACCCTCCCTCCACAGCTGGTGTTGAACAAATGCAGAGGAGGACATTTAATCCTTTCTTTGAATAATTTCATAACCTAAGGCTAAAGGCTACAGATGAGCATGGCCTGTGGGGGACAGGGAACAGTTGAAGGTCCTGGTCAGTGTGACAGGAGGTGGTGTCAGTGCAGCAGCCGCCAGACTGTTTTAAAGCAGAACCCTCTCTAGATAGCTTTTAAAAATGTACGTGATATCTCACAAAAACATGGTCGGGGTGTGGATTCCAGCTGTGCACTTCAGAGATTTCCGATCTTTTGTTTCCCGTACATGAACCCAACGCACTAATCTGCAATTTGGGTCTGACTCTGCTCTTTGCTCCAGCCGGTGGAGCTGTGCCGGGAAGTGGGACGCCACGTGTGACCCACAAGGGCTCGGCAGAGAGCAAGCTAGGAGCAGCGAGGGGGAAGGGGAGCAGGTTGGGCTTGATTTCTGTGGCTCAGTTTGCAGAACGCTGTCTTGCCGTGCAGGACACTGCTGGGAGATTGGGCATCTCCGTGGATGCTACTCTAAAGGCTGTGGATCCTGGCAGCAACCTGCTGCCCTCACAGAAGAAGCACGGTGTCAGGGCTCTGCTGACCTGCATCCACATCCCAGCTCTCTAAGGAGGCATTGCTTGGAGTCTTGCTTTTGGTGCAGTTATGTGCCCTGACACTGCAGGCTTTGGGCAGCATCCCATGAGGGTATAGTTGTCTGATAGGAGTGCAGGCAGGCTCTGAGCAGGGACAGAGCTGGTGCAGAGCCCATTTTCCTTATGCATCACGGAGGACCAACACGATGGGGGTACATCGCCAGGCCTTTTCTCTATTAGCATTGTCCTTAGCCCCTCCAAGATGTGCCCTGGGTGTGTTTGCCCTCCTGGGCACAGGAGCTTCATGGGCACTCCCCTGGCATCACTGGGGGAGACTCATGAAACAGGATGAAGACCTGCACAGGAGCCAACACCAGCAGGATCTGTGTCAAGCAGTCTGGAGCCAGATTGTATCCAGGCAGCTGGGTACACAGGCCTCAAGAGTTTCTTTGGAAGAGGAAGCCACAGCCATGTCACACAGGCAGGGCTGTTCCTGTAGCATGCTGTGGGCTGGGAGCGATTCCCTTTGGGAAGCCCAGATGCAGCCCTGCAGCCTTTCCCCAAACTTTCTTAATTTCGTCACTGACTCTGGTGATGTGAGGGTTTCCCTTGTGCCACGAATGCTTGTTTTGCAATGGAAGTGACGTTTGTCTCCTGTGAGTGACGACACTTTGCCCTTCCAGAGCCAGCTGAATTCCTGCTAATCCTCCCTTCCCTCGATTCACACATTTTTTCTTCATTCTGCTCCTAGACCACGGCGCTTCGCTAAGCGTCACAGTCAGCAGCAGGTAATTTAAGCACACATCTGCTTGCAATCTGGGAGGAAGGAGAGAGGCAGTTTGTCTTTGTTAGAAGCCTGGCGGTCATTGCTCTTTGCTTACCTGGTGGCATTAAGACTTTTCTGTGGCTCTGTGGGGGCCACATGGGAACCAGGGGTCTGCTAGGATGGGGACACAGTGCCTGGCTCTGACCCCTTGCCCAAGGGTATTGTTGGGGATGTCCAGCCGCGGTTGATGTGCTGTGTGACCCAACTTGAGTGCTGATACCTGCCAAGTTTGACTTCCTCATCTCTCTTCCCTTAGGTCTCCTTCTTGTGACTGCTGGACTTTCAGCCTTCTCTGGTGAAGGCTCGCTGTCCTGCTGGCTGATGGCACCCAGGTCTGACAGACTGAGAAAGCCACAGGGGTCAGTGCCGAGACCCGTGCTCTTATTTCAGGAAAGCCCTGAGGTTTTGGTCCCATCCCTATGGATGAGACAGGGAACACAGAACTCACAGGAGGTTGGAGCTATTGCTGGGGGCGTAGGGGCATTAAATAGCATGAGCCTGTAGGAAACCAAGGCTTGTCTCCTTTGCTTCAGGGCAAACTTATTTCAGCAAATCCTCCATCCCCTATTGCTATTCCATCTCTCGGGTTTCCTCTTAATGCACTGAACTGCTTGGTTTATTTTTGGAGCTGCCCACTCCCCACCGGCAGAACAGACATGCCAGAGCATTTATGTGTCAGAAAGGCTAAAGGTCTGGAAATCAGGAGGTAACTGCTGATTTTCGTGGGGAAATCAGGACATGTCCCTATGTTTTCCCAAGGAGCTGTAGGAGTGGAGCAGTGCTGAGAAGCTGCCATGAGAGATTTGGGTTGTGGAAGGTTGCTGCAACCCCGAAACACTTCACATGCACCCCTTGCAGACCCCTTCTTTCCTGTTCCAGTCCCTGTGACTAGTTTTTAACTGCATCATAGCCTTTCTTCGCGTTTTGCTAAGTTTAGACTGCTTGCCTTTTCTCTCAGTTTCTCAAAACAGCTGCTTAATGAAAGACAATCTTTTTCTGATACTCAATACCATAAGCAGGAGTGATTTGAAAATGTGTTGATTCCTTAGACTGTGGGAAAAAGACCTGTACTGCTGGCAGAACTGGGCTGAAAAGTAATGTGGGTTTTTTTCAGGGTGTTTTTTTTTTTTCTTTTTTCAATAGGTTCATGGAAAAACAACTCATATTTCTTCATTGCTTTGAATTTTCCCTGGAGGATTCCAAGGGGCTGAAGTCTTGTATTTCTATACACTTGTTTGCAGAGGCGGCAAAATACAGTGGATTCACACAAAAGCCTCAGATTTGGCAGTATTGGAAAAAGGGGATCTGCGTAATGCCCTGAAGCATCCTTCTTAGAGCCCACAAAAGCCAGACATCCCAAGGGGAGCCCGATGCCAGAATTAGCTGAAGTCACAGCCGCATCAGTGGGGTGAAGTGGCTGTCCCACAGCCAGTGCCGGAGGAGCTGTGCTTCCCGGCCCTGGCTTTGACACAGATGATTTGTGTCATACTCGGGTTCACTGGCAGCAGTGCAGGGGCTTTCCGCTCCCTGTGCCTTCAGGGCATCCGTGAGGGAATTGTTCCCACCATCAGGCTTGACCATGCTGGCTAAGTGGGGGGTGAGAGGCTGATACCCAGGCTCGGTCCAGATGCTGTGCTGCCGGCTCTGCGTGGGCTTTCCTCCACCCAGACGGCAGCCTCAGGTCCTCTAAAGACTGCGTGTTTGAGATATGTGTAACATTAGTCCACGTAAATCACATCAAGCCCATGGTTTCCAGCACGGCTGGCTTGGGCTCTTGCAGACTGGCTTGCTGTTACTCAGCCATGGGCCGTCTAGGTTAGCTTAATGAGGAAGCCAGACTAAGATGAAATAATTAATGCAGCTGTAGGAGTCTTTGGGGAATAAGGGAGCTGGCCCAAATATTCCTCCCCAACCAAAGCAGTCCAGGCCTTTGTAAAGGTTCGGAAATTCTCCATTTCCACTGGGTGCTGAAGGTGGGTCTGTGGTCCTTCCAACCCAGGATGCTCCCAGGAGCTCTGTGAATCAGCTGCATAGGCATGGAGATCTGGACTGGCTTCAGGGCAGCAGCTGGACTGGGACTGTGAGCAGGGAGCATTGTGGGGGGTCACCGGTGTTTTGGGAGGGTCAAACTCCCATGAGAGGAGTGAGGAGAATGGTGCCAGGCTCTGGAGGGTGATCTGTGCTTGGGATGCTCTAGCTGGCTCCAAGAGTTGGGAGATGGGCCAGAGACTTCTCAGTCAGGGCTGTCCCTGCTCCAGCAGTGCAAACGGGCACTGACAAGGGGAGGCACCCACTCCTCTTGTGGTCCTGCTGCTCAGCACGAGCCCAAATTAAAGAAGGTTTATTTAGTAAGCCCATTCCAGGATAAAGCTTTTGATTTATAGGCTC
This sequence comes from Mystacornis crossleyi, assembly GCA_013400655.1. Lineage (NCBI taxonomy): Eukaryota > Metazoa > Chordata > Aves > Passeriformes > Timaliidae > Mystacornis > Mystacornis crossleyi. The sequence continues at coordinate 8,983 of VYZQ01003301.1, read as the reverse complement.
CCTGATAGCGCTCCAAGGAGAACTTGTACAATTTTAACTGCATTTTCTCAGCATCACACCAGCCCAATAAAAGAGAGTTCATATGCGCTGCACAAATTCTCACTTCCAATGTAAAAAAGGTTTTATGAGACTGGAAGTCTCACTGGCTCTGCGGGGCCGGGTGTATTGGCGGATACTCCACATGACAGACCCTTGATTCCTCTTTGAGTTGTCAGACTTCAGTAGCATTTACAGCTATTTAGCTATCAAATTTTATGTGCGGCTCTGAGAGAAATGTGTCTTTTAAATACTGCTCTGTCTCATAAACAGCAGTCTGTTAAACCATGTCAACAGTACAAGCAGTTTGTGAAGTCCTTCAATGCAATCGCCTACAGGTCTGCTCGTTACCTGAGCAGCAAAGTTCTGAACGACTCACTAAGTTAATTTCTTGAGCCAGTTGTCTTGGCTGGGAATCAGCTTGCCAAGCAAAACCTGGTAATAACCATGCTCCAGCAGCCCATGTTCAGATCATGTTTTAGGTAGAGTCTCACTTTCTCAGTGCTCACTCAGACAAGGATCTGGTGTTTGTCATCTGCACTGTGGTTATATCAAGAAGCCATTAGCAAGTTCACGTCCCTGATTTTCCAACCCAAGACTTTGAAGCTCAGGATCCTCTCTTTTCTACAGGAAGACCCTTCAGTCTTCTCTTTGGTCCTCCTCCTCAGAGAAGGAGCTGGAGGCAGGATATTTCCAGGGTGCTGTCCTTGACCTTGGCCATAACAAAATCCCTTCACTGCCCCTTCAAACTTTCCCCTACAATATCCCTTTCCTGTTGCTTTCCCTCTCTGCTTTTCCCAGCCATGGTTCAGGGGAACAGCATGTACCACATACATCTCCACTCTATTTATTTGGTGACCCAAGCTGAGCCTGTTTGTGTCAGATGAGGAACAGAAGCTTTCTCGCCCTTTTTGCCGATAGTGCAGTCACGCCAGCTCCAACACTGGGATATAATTTATGGACTCTGAGCAACAGTTCGGAGCTGAGCCAGACAAGAGCTTTCAGACTCTTTTATTTCATTCTTTACTTCTTTTTTTTTTTTTCTTGTTATTATTTTAGCATAAACTGGTGACTTTATGAGTGTGTTTTCAAGCCTGCACCACTTGGAAGGTGCAGACGGTGTGAAGAGCCCGAGCTGTGCGCGCCTTCACCCCGAGGCGTGGGGTAACAAGCACTTGGATGCCTAATTGCTGCCGTGCGCTGCAGACTGGGAGGTTTGCTCTCCCATCACTGCCGTTTCCATGTGCAATGAGCCGAGGGGACAGCGAGGGAAAAAAAAATATATATGTGCGTGTGCAGCATGGTTATTTTCAAATATGAAATTGCACCTGCAAAAATAGAAGCCAGGAAAGGACTGGCAAGCAGCTTGGATCTGGGAGGCGCCATGCGTGCGGAGCAGAGATGGAGACGGCGTCTCCGAGTTCCTTTCCCATGCTCGCGACGCCTGATAGTTTTAGCGGACATTGCTTTTCCTCCCGCTTGCATTTCAATTAATCATCTGCTTGTCAGCGCTCTTCTCCCCAGCTCCCCTCCCCGCCAAGTCCCGGGGAGCGGTGCGCACACATGCAAAGCGCCCATGCACGCAGGCTGCGTGCTGACGGGCTTGGCCGCTCGTTAATCACTTACTGGTGTCATGCGAGGCGGTCCCTGCAGAAGGAAGTTTGGAAAAGGGACAGACAGCCATCTCCTCGGTCTCCACTTCATCAGCGGGGTTGAGCTGAGCACAGGATCTGGCCCTGACACGTTGCAGTCCTGCGGTCTGTTTGTCTCCATGGTCTACATCCTGCTCCGGGCAGAGAGCTCCTCAAACCTGTTCACCCAGATTTCGCTTTCCATCATGTTTGAAAGGAGCCCTGAGCAGGGCCATCCGCCTCAGAATTTGTGGGGGACTTCATCATATTTAATTTTTCTTGGCAATGGCATGTTCATCCAGCCAGCTAGGTAAGAAATGGCCTGGGAAGTCTCTAGCCCAGAATCTTGCCCCAGGCAGGGTGAATACTGAGTGTGGACCAGTTTATTTTGCCTGTTTGGGTTTTGAAAACCTCCAGGTTTAGGTACAACAACCTGTCTGGGTTCATCTTCCAGCAGATGATGGTCATGAGACTATGCCTTCCTTACAGGAAGCCCAGACCTCTCCTGTTGCAGCTCTTGCAGCTCATGCCTATTGTCTCTCATCTTCCCACCACGGAGGAAACAGCCTGTCTCCATCATCTCAGTAATCTTTAAGTAGGTGCTGTCAGGTTGCTGTTCGATCCCACCAAAACCATCATTTTGCAGGATGCACAAGCCCTGTTTTCTCAACCTGTCCTCATCCCTGTGTGCCTCAGCCTCATCACCACCCTTCAGGGACTTGCTGGAGGTCAGCATTGCCAATGTTATACCAGAGCCCCAAAACTGGGCATAGTGCTCCAGATGTGGTTTAAGGACTTTTTTTTTTCCATTTAATTTTTTTTTCCATAGTGAATCTTGCAGACCCTGCGTAGGCATACACTTGGCATCAAATTTCCCCTCCAGTTGGGAAAGGTTGCCAAAAAATCTGAAAATTAATAAAGCGTGTGTGTGTGTGCACGCTAGTGTGCGCAATTATTTAGGCATAATTCCTGTTTTGAAGATTCAGTAGATTTTTTATTAATACTTTTCACAAGTGTCTGTAAGAACTACAGTTTGAGCCCTGCACAAAGGTGCTGCTCTGCTCAGAGGCTCCTTTGCAACCCCAGCAGGAGCTGTGCCCTCTTCCCGAGCTGTCTTCGACTTCACTTCCACAGAGATAGTGGGATCAGATGGTTTCTTTTCCTACCCCCTCTCCTTGCCCAGGGTTTCTCCTAATTAGTGCTCTGAGTTTTTTCTGCCAGGAAGAAGCTTTTTTTGGGGCCAGTCAGAATTGCTCCAGCAAGGCTGGTACACTCTGTGCTGGAAGGTGCTGGAGCTGTAGAGAGCAGCTTGATGGGAATGAGGGTTGCAGCCAGAGGTGGGGAAAGGGAGCACAAATGCTTCAGGAAAGGTTAAAGAAGGTTGGGCAGTCCAGGCAGGCTGCGGAGCAGGAGGCAGAGGCAGAAAGAGGCGGGGACTGAAGGGGAGGAAGGGAGCATTTGCTGGAGGTCAGCATCCTACTGAGAGGGTGAGAAGATGCTTGGTGTGAGGTTGGTTCCTTCCAGAAGAGCTCGTTGGCTTGGTGCAGAAAAGCAAATGCTGCTGAGACAGAAGCTGGGGGTGAAAGGGAGGGAGCCAGCAGCACTGGGGGGAGATGAGGGCCCAAGCCATGGCAGTCGTCCCCTCACAGGGTCAGGCTCTGCTCTGTGGCCACAATCGAGTATTTTCAGTCCTGAGTTAGAAGGGCATTAGCTAACGGATATATTCAGTGGCAAGTCCAGGATGAGCCGGCTCCGTGTCCCTGGAGTGGTGAGCTGGGATGTGAACTGAAACCTCTTGCTGTGCCAGGGAAGTGGAAGTCAGGCTCCCACTCTCCATCCAGGCAGCATCAGAATGGGCTCAAGCAACTGGAAAGCAGCAAAACCAGGGGCAGAAATCTGTTTCCCTGCATTTGCTGCTCATCTGTGGCTCTACCCTCTGGTGAGCGCAGTGAGCTGATGAGTGCAAGCAGACCTGACTCTGGCTCAGTTTTTCTTTTGTTCTGCCATTGACAAATATTCAGGGATTGAAAGTGAAATACTGTGCTTTCCTCTTCCAAAGGAAAAAAAAAAAAATTAAGGGAAGGGAAGGAGCCCCTTTTGCATGCTGCACCGGCGAACCCTCATCATCCTGTAGCAGGAGGCCAGCACACATGCATATTCCTGTGCAATATGCGCAAGTGATGAGCCCCATATGCAGGCCTTGGGAGAAATTAAATGTTTTCTACGGCTTTTTCCAAAAAGCCTTTCTATCAAAGTGCTTGGTCAGGAGCCAAAAACGCCCCAGCTTTTGCGGCCCCAGCTGGTTGACACTTTTTTATTATTTTATTTTTAAATGCTGATGAATATTTTCTAATTAAAAAACAAGCCCTCCCCTAAACTGAGTCTTGCCCCAGTGGATGGAGTGGAGCCAGAGACTGGGAGGGGGCTGGAGGCCGCTGGGGACTCCATGGCTGCTCTTGGCTGATGGTTTTCTCTTCCTTCAGCGCTGAAGCTTGCAGGAAGGGTCCTGAGACAAAAGGCACACGTGTTTCACATCTGCCCTGCCACGCCTGGTGGAAGGCAGCCGGCCAGGCAGAGGTGGCACCCTGGTTCCTGCCTGCTGCCTGGCTCCTGACAGAGGGGAGGAATGAGTGCAGGCTCCGGGCAGGAGGTTTGAAGCACACCAGCCTCCTGGGATGGAGATCACTGGGGTGCAGGTAGGCAAAGGGATTTCCAAGTGAAATTTGGCATTGCAAGGGCTGTTCTTCGTACACTCACTGCTTTGCCTGCAGAGGTGAGAAGGAGCAAAGCCATGGTGTGATTTTAGGGGTGGAAGAGATGGGGCAGTTGCTGGAGGGAGAGGGAACCTGAGGAGAGGCAGATGCACAGAATGAGACTTGATGCTGGCACTTGTCTGAGCACAGCATCAAAAAGTCCTGATAGTTGTAAGGCATATGAACCTGGTGCAGAGTTGGAGAGGGGCTGACCTGACAGGGGCACAGAAGGGAGAGAGGCACTGGTTCTGTGGCCTGGAAGGGCAGGAGAGCCCTGAGAGTCCGATGAGAGCCTGGCTGGTGCGTCAGGGTGATGGCACAGGGAGTGTGGGGCCAAGCAGGAGGAGTATCAAGCACTCCCCTGCTTACTCCTGGGGTCTGGTACCATGGCCACCTCCAGACCCACAGCCCCTGAAATTGCCCTAGGATGAACATAGGCCTGGTTCTGTGCTCCTTGGATGTGAGTCTTCATGGCAGATCGCAGGGGCCAATGCATTCATGTTTAGCACTTGGCTTTGAGGGTTTACTAGTGGAAGAAGTGTCTTGCAGGAATACTGGAAGCAGTATGGAGAAGAAGGGTTCTGGGATCTTGTGAAGTGGGACTTCTCCCAGCAGAGTTGTTTTTCTCCTGTATGACCAGGTTGGCTTCAGACTGCTTTCAGTGTAGGTAGGTGGGAAGGTGATGGTATGCCCACCTTGGATGCTGTATCCCATAAAGCACAGGAGAGAAAAAAATAAAGAAAAGAACTAAATGGTTTGGCATCCCTAATGTAGTTCTGGGGCTTGGTACCAGTGTATGCACCTTCCCTCCCTTGCAGGGCTGAAAACAAATTGGATTTTAATCCAGCTTCCTCTTTATTGAGTATTCATTTAATTCTGCTGGCTTTACATGGCAAAATCGTCCTCCAAGCATATAGCTTCTTGGCTTTGGTTTTTTGGGAAGAGGCTGAGACCCAAATACAGTTTCACACCATGCCTCACCTGCCAGTGGCAGCACGCAGCGATGCTGGGCTTGCCAGGGCCATGCGTGGAGGGAATCCTCTTTTCCAAAAGGGTGTTTTGTTTCCCCCATCACCACCAAGCCCAGCACACCACCCCAGCACGGGTGTCAGTGCACAGCCACTCTATCCTCCTCTCTGCCCCACGGGAGCTGCTTCCCCAAAGTCACACAGAGAATACCCCCTAACAAACATGTTAATTTAAGAGCTGTTAAAGCCTCGGGGGTGGCAGGGGGTCACAGTCTACACAAACAGATGGTGTTTTGTCCTTGATAATTAAACTTTCCTGTAGTTTTGGGCGAGATACTTTCTTGACTTTTATTTCAGCACAGCTGCCTCCAGCCAACTCCATTTCTCCCTCCTCATCCTCTGCTCGCCCTCAGCAAACACCGTCTGCAAGGTCTGGGGCAGGATCCCAGGGAGGTCAAGGATCCTCAGGGGTTTTCAGAGGGGTCCTCAGCAGCCCCTTGGTCTCACCCCACAAGCTCTTCTGGCTCCAGTCTCTGACAGTCAGAGCTCCTCAAAGAGGCACCAGTTGGAGGCCAGGGCAGGAGCGCCAGCCTGGGGCTTTGGGGTGCCCCCAACCCATTTCAGCAATGCTGCTTCTGCCTCTCATGGCTGCTTCTCCCCTTCCACCAGCTGCACCCAGGCAATGCCAAGCTGAGAGGGGTCACGGGGACACGGGCCAATGAGGACCTGCTGCAAACTGAGGCAGCAGTGGTGCCAAGACAGCTGCTGCCATGTGGTGAGGCTTGGCCTGTGAGTAGGGCCATCTGGGGGGTCAGAGCAAAAAGAGGTCAGTTCCTACCTTCTGTGTAGTAATGTTAGACTTCTGTGCTTCCAGGAGGGCATTTGCAAGCAGAAGAGAGCAGGCATATTGCCCCAGTCCCACTGCCAGCCTTAGGCTCAGCTCTGGGGCAGACCCCTGAGCCTGCCAGAGGCTGCTGGCAGCTGAAAGCCCCCTTCCAGCATCACTGGACGCAACATGGGCTGCTCTCACCAAAGGATGGGATTAGTTTCTCCCTTCAATGCCACCCTTTTCACTTGGCATCAGAGTATTACAGAGAATGCACGTGCCTCAGTTTTCCCCCTCAGTTGCCCACTTCCAAAACTGGGATGCTTCTGTGACATATGGACACAGACTCCAGAAGGCAGCATGGGACATGCTGGGCACCTATGGAACCACATGGGGTGAGGTGGGGTGATGAAACTGGATGGAACTGGGTGAATCAATGACCACCAAATCCCATCTGTCTGCATTTCTCTCCAGTCTGCTTTTTCTTGCCCAGGTTTTGAGCAGCATTCTTGCAGTGAGGAGGGAGGCAGGGGGCAGCCCATATGCAGGTGGAGGACAAATGTCCTCACTGTCACATCTGTCCTGGCTGCCTGCAGTGGCCTGTGTCCCTACAGCAGCTTGTGGGCCAGTGACCCCAGGCTAGTTGGTGTTCTGAAGGCATTAGAGGCAGTGGGGACACCAGCAGCTCCTGTGGAACGTGGACAGGGAAGGACAACAAGCAGGGAAGCACACAGTTCCCAGCATCCTGAGCCCCTGTCTGCCTCCGACAGTGTTTGCTGCTCTCCCTGGGCCTTGGAAGCTGCCTGGCTCCTGCCTACCCCATCCTCCTGCCAACTTGTGCTGCAGGCATGGAGGAGAGATGAAACAAAGCAACACAAGCCACAGTCACCATCCCTAGAGGTATTTAAAAGATGTGTAAATATGGCACTTAGGAACAGGGCTTAGTGGTGGACTTGGCAGTGTTAGGTTTACTGTTGGACTCAATGAGGTTTTTGTCCAACCTAAATGATGGATTTTGTGATTCCATGATCCTGAGGCGTCTCTGAGGAGGTGGCATCAGAGTCATTGGAGTGGCTTCCTCTGTGCCAACAGTTTAAAAAAAAAAAGCCCACACAAAAAGCCAAGCTAAAATTAAAATGCCTGAGAAGCTCTGTACAACTGGTTGTTCCATCGCTTACTCTCCCAGTGCTGCTAGGCCCTTCCCTCTTCCCTCCTTGGGCAAGAGATCTGCCAAGGTCTCCTCCAGCGCTCCTCACTCCAGTCCTGCTCATGTCCCAGAGCCCCTGCAACACAACTTCAGCCTCTCATTCTCCTCTAGCTCTGTCTCAGCATGCTGGCAAAAAGCAACCCTGCCCTGCTTTTTGAGCAGCAATGCTGTGGCCTGTCCTTGCATACCTGTGTTGATGCAGGAAGGAGCTGTAGCTCTCCCTGGCTTGGGGACGTCACCACCAGGAGGTTTACTGGGGCCAAGCCAGCACTGGAGGTCCTGTCTGCGCTGGAGGAAAGGGGTCCTGCAGGGTGACAAGCAGCTGAGTTGGGGTGGCAGCTGGCAGTTTTGCCGTGCTTGCCCCTGTGCTTCCACAGCAGCGCCGTGCTCTTCACCTCACGTAACCTCACTGCCAGTGAGCTCAGACACTGCCCACACTGTGCCCAGCCCCTTGCCTGGGTGCTGCAGAGAACAGACCTCCAGAGGAGCAAGACTGGGTTAGTAAGAGATGCAGTCTTCACGTTTCAAGCAAAGCCCTGTGGAAGCTGTGTCTACAGGGGATGCTAAAGCTGCTATGGCCAGACATGCCCCAAAATCCCTCCTAGCAGCAACCATGGGAAACTCCATGCTTCTCTATGCCATGTCTGCTGTGTCGTGGGCATCCAGCTGATAGAAGAAGTCTGGACAAGCCCTGTCTGTCCTCCTTTTCCTCTTTGTTTTGCTCAGGATCGCACATGACTATGCCAGAGTCCAGATTTTAATACTAGGATGCTTTTCCCTGCCCTGGAGCTTCGCATCTGAAGGGATGTTGTGCATTTCATAAAGCAGCCTCACTACAGAGTCTCCCCAAGGCAGAAGGCAGGGTTGTGAGCAAAATTGTAGGGGGACTGAAGGGCAATGCAGCCCCGCAGACAAAAATAAGAAATGTTGCCAGCATTTGCCTGGAAAGCACAAACTGAACCTGGCATGAGACAGCAGGACGTTCCTGAAGTATTTGGGGTTATTTTCTCACCGTATGGGAGTTTGGTTTTGATTTTTTGGGGTTGTTTTGGTTTTCTTCCACATCATTAATATTCTCTTTTTGTGGAGGCTGGGAATTGAAGTGCCGAAATCAGTGTGACACCAAGAGCTCCATCCCACAGAGTAATCACAGCCTGGAGACTCAGAACGACCAGATCTGCTCCCAAATACTCCCGTCTTAGGTGATTTCTCCAGCTTCCAGAGAGGAACACTGGGAAGCACCTGAACCACAAGCATCACCCATCTCCAGTCTCTCTCCCTTCTCTGTCTGGTCTCTTCTGTCTGTCCCTGACATGGCACCATATACAGAAAAACACTGCTCAGGACCTCATTTTAACACAGGCTTCAGATAAAAAGCACTGGTTCTGGCAGTTCTTTAATAGAAGCAAAGGTACGATTGATTCCTGCAATCTTTCTCTGCAGGGAGCCAGGAAATGCTTGGTGCAGAGGAAAGTTGAGTAAAAAGAGAGGGAATATTGCACTTCCCATTGTTGGTCCGAGTTTTCCTGCATCTCAGAGGCTGCCTGGGTGTGGCTGTGGGC
>VYZQ01003300.1:61169-94864 GCA_013400655.1 Mystacornis crossleyi | reverse complement strand
TTTTTTTTTTTAATTCCCTTTTTTTGCCCTGATCCTAACCCAGCTGTCCTCATGTATGAATTTCCAGACTGAAAGGGACACAACTGTAACTTTGTATTTAAAGGGAAATGCTGCTGTGTCTTTAACCATTTCCAAATTGCTACTCCTATACTTTTTTGGGATGGGAGCCAACTGCTCACTTTTTGCCATACAGCATGCAACCCATGAGAGGCAGTCCTTGCTCTTAAGGAAGTCTCTGGGGGAAATACTGAAATGAGCAGTGCTCTGGTAAGTAGGGCTGGAAACAGCGTGTTGTGTTTGCCACCTGTTTCGTTGTGTTTGGTAGCCTGGAGTTGGGCTTAGGGGAAGGATTGCACATGGATGCAGTGAAACAACACATGTATCAAAAAGCGTATCTCATAGAAAACATATGTAAAACACCGAGCAGTCTTGTAAGTATGTCTTGAAAAACAAGATTTGTTCAGCGTTGCTAAAGCTATACTCATGTGCCACTTCGCTGGGGCATCTAAAGTCAGGGTTTGAGGTTATTAGGGCTGGCCTCTCTGACATGGGGTGAGCACCTCCCAGCTCATAGAGCTGCCCCAGAGCACTGTTACAGCTACTGAAGGCAAAAGCTCTTGCAGCAGGGAGTTATCTCTGCAGTCAAACTACAGCCGTCCTTAATCATGCTCACCCCTAGCCCAAATCTCTCTGCAGCACACTTAGCATGTATAGATGGAGCTGTTTAAAACAAGATGGCACATGCCTGCCTGCCTGCCGAGTGCCAAGTGTTCAAAAGTGGCATCAGAGTAAAAATCTTCTCGGAGCCACAGCTGCTGTGCACTTGTCTGCTGCACACCATGGGCTGGGAGCCTGGGTTTGACTGTGCCCCAGGACAAGTGGCTCCAGCCACCCCCTGTCACATGGAGGGGTGCTTGCAAGAGAGTTTTCTTTTCCCCTGTGGTGGTTACCAGATCCTGCCACAGCTGAACTCGACTGCGAATCTCACAAGGATTTATATTAAGCTGATATGAATCAGTGAATTTCATTCTCCTTCTCTTTAATAAGGGAAGATCAGAGACTGCTGCGGTTAATCACCCCAAGTGCTAACGGTTCAACAGAATTAGTTTACACAGGTTTCCTGTGGGAGTGTGCTGGATCTTGGAGCTGGCCTGCTTTCACTGGAGTCCCTGGCAAGCACTTTTAACAGCATTTGAGCGCAAGAATTTCCAAATTACCTGTGTCTGTCTCTCGGCTTTCCTCCCCTGAGTGCAATTGGGTTTTGTGTTCTAAGGCAGCAGGAGAATAGGAATGGTTTGCAAGCTGGGGACAGACAGACCAGTGGTTACACCGTAGGACTCTTGCAAGGATCTGGATGTGGTAGGAGAGCTGGTAGGAGGAAATAAACCCAAGGTATGTTGAGCAAAACTGATATGGAGAGGAAGAGGAACACCACCACCACCACCGGCACCGCCACGTGTTGACTCAGGCCTGCCAGGAGAGCTCCCCAGATTAAATAGCTGTATTTAGGCTCAGTGGATATATCTCTGGAGACAGAGGAGATGAGTATGTACTTAAAAGAGGGGCAGGCCCATCATTCACCAAAATTTAATTGAGGTCACATTGGCATGGAGCCACAGGCTAACACACCCACATTCCCCTGTCTGCTGTACACCTGGATGACTCACGTTCTGTCTGCCCTTCACTCTTGCTGTGACTTTACCAGGGGAACATTTTCATTGCTGCTGGAGGCATTGCCACCGAGTGCAGAAATTGTCTCTGTGGCGTGGAAGTGGGCGGTAGTGGTGTTTCTGCAGCCTTGCTCTCCACCCTGGATGCATATAGGTATCTGTCAGTCTCTTTTTCACCTTTGGATGCATACCTGTGAGCCCTCAAGGCTAGAACCTTAATGGTGTGAAAGACGGGAGGGGAAAAACTGGCTTGCGCTTTATTAATGTTTATTCTATATTTAGAGCATGCATTCCCAGAGTTTTACAGGAGACAGGTGGCCCTAATAGCTACTCACAAGAGGCATTAGGCAGCTGCACCTTTTCCCTTCAGTAATGTTTTCTGTACTCTTGGAGCTGTGACTTCTTTTGTAACCGAGATGGTGATTTTCACACAGACCTGGCTAGCTTGGGGTCAACCTCATGACTTGCTAATTAGGAAGAAGAAGTTTTGGGGAACACGGAACATGCCAAGCTGCTCTCACTGTGAAACCTGGGTGAGCAGAAGGGTAATCATGTGCTGCTATCACCGCCAGCCATCTTGCTGCAACCCTGAGAAGTTTTGCATGGTTTTGCTTTGGGTACAGCGTGCTTGTTTATCAAGCACAAGCTAAGGCTTGCTTAAATCTTGCCATTCAAGTTCTCCACTGTTAAACTTTCAGGCTTTATTCAACAAAATAATCCAGCTTCCCTGTATTATTTGCTTGAAGGCCTTTAATTTTAAAAACAGATATCCTGCAGTTACTGGAATGATTTATGCCAGTACTGCCACAGCAGTCAGGAATGATCTGACAGGAAGTGCCACACCACCAGCACACAGGGGGTCATTTACTGGGAGCCTTCTTGATGGTGCTCAGGGTCTGTTTGTGCGTGTCCCAGTATCACAGCGTCACAGAAGCACAGAATAAGCTGAGCTGGAAGGGATCCTCAAGGAGCATCAAGTCCAACTCCTGGCCCTGCACAGCACCATTCCTGAGTCCCACCATGTGCCCAGAAGCATTGTCCAAGTGCTTCTTGAATTCTGTCAGGTTTGGGGCTGTGACCACTTCTCTGGGGAGCCTGTTCCAGTGTCCAAGCATTCTCTAGAGGAAGGATCTCTTTCTGATATCCTCCCTTGGCACAATTTCAGGCCATTCCCTGGGTCCTGTCCCTGGTCACCACAAAGCAGAGATCAGTGCCTGCCCCTCCTCTTCCCCTTACAAGGAAGCTGCAGAGCTGTAGTGAGGTCGGCCTTCAGTCTCCTCTTCTCCAGCTGAACTGACCAAGTGCCCTCAGCTGCTCCTCACATGGCTTCCCCTCAAGGTCCTTCACCATCTTCACAACCCCTCTTTGGACACTGTCTAATAGTTTGATGTCCTTTTTACCTTGTGGTGCTCAGAACCACCCCTAGGACTCAAGGTGAGGCCTCCCCAGCCCAGGGAAGAGCAGTACAATCCCTCCCTGACTTGGCCGGCCATGCTGGGCCTAGTGCCACAATGACAGGAATGCCCCTCCTGGTTCCAGGGCACTGCTGGCTCTTGTCCAACTGGTCAGTGGCCAGGACTCCCAGGACCATTCCAGGGTCAGAATATGTCACTTTCCCTTGTTAAACTCCATGTAGCTGGTGATTGCCCATCTCTCATTTGTCAAGGTCTCTCTGCAAGGCCTCCCTGCCTTTGAGGGACTCAGCAGCTCCTGTCAATTTTGTATCATCTGTGAACTTGCTCAGTGTCCCTTCCAGTCCTATATCCAGGTCATTTATGAAGTTGTTGAAGAGCACAGGGCCAAGGACGGAACCCCGTGGAACTCTACATGGATGGCAGGAGCAGAGACTTGGGTATATTTTGCCCCTCCACCCCTGGAAAGGCATGGGAAGGCTCTCTGATTTTGCTAGCCTGAGGAACCAGGCTTGCAGTTGCCACATGGGAAAACCTGACTCCCTGGGCTTTTGCCACTGAGTCCACCCTGCGCTTCTTGCTGTGTAGAAATTCTGCAGAGAGGGCTTTTCTCACGTGTGGAAAACTGCTTGTTGAGATTCCTGCGTGAGTTTGATTCGCACAACAGGCCTCTGGAAGGGTGCCATGGCATCAGCACCATTTGGTGTTCAAATCTCATCTAGGGTCTTCCTCCTTGGGGGATCTCCTGAGAACTTAGCATCCATCATCCATTCCTCTTTTCTGATAAAAATTAATATTGTGAATTAGTCTGTTGATAAAGTACTAGGGGCAACGCTGATGGCAGTTACTGAAACATGTTGGAATTTTCTTTCCCAGCTCTTGACAAGGTTTTATTCTGTGTTTAGACTCGAAACATACTGGTTCAATTATGCTGTTGGCAGTGCAAGGGGGCTACCCAAAGCGATGCAATTGATTTTGCCCTGGAATGTACAAGGCTTGGCCGTCCATTCTCAGTTCCCACATCACACTGTTTCAGCAACAGACTCCCCTGCCTGTTGAGAGATGGCTGAATTTGCTGGCTGTGCAGCAGATCATTATTTGTGCTTCAAAATATCAAAACACTTTCCAGTGGGAAGCAAAACAACTTCCCAGCTTTCAGCCTTCCTGCCTCCCCAGTAACTGTTTGTGCTCTCTGCAGCTTTAGAGACTATTACAATGCTGCTGTCACCTGTACAAGATGTTTGACTACCTTCCTTCTGGAAACACCTTCTAACCAGCATTTGCTTTGACAAGGTTCCCACGTTCACAATGTAAAACTCACTGCCAAGGCTTCCTGTGCAAAGAGACCAACTTGTAATCATGGTGCAGAGGAGGAGCAGAGCAGCACAGGGCAGGGGCCACTTCTGTCTGGCGACGGGTGTTCTGTCCTAGCCACTGGCCAGAAATGGGGCTGAAAGGCACAAGAAGCCCTGTGATGGGCATCTCTGGGGTGATCCCACCTCGCTCTCCCTTGGAAAACTCCCTTCCAGGGAGCCCTGATGGTTACAGGTTTGTTCAAGCTCAGGAGCCTGAGAAGCACAGATGCCTTTCCAACCTGTGTTTATTTTATGCTGTAGGTCTGCAGATTCCACTTAATAAATATTTGATCCTCTTTGGTGCCTTCCTGAGCTTCTGGCTTCTGAGGGACCTTGTGGCAAGGAATTCCATGATTAGTTATGAACCAGCCTAAAAATATAGTGGGGGGGGGGGGGGGGGAGAAGGAAAAAAAAATTTTTTTTCTGTAGTCTCTGCGGCTGCTGCCTTCCAGATTCCTCCTGTTTCCCCTTTCCTACATACTGGCAGAGAAGGAAAGGATCTAACCACCAGCTCAAAATCAGTCTTGGTTTCGTTGTGTGCTACCAAGGGCTGGAAGGATTTGACTTTGGTTTTTTTTTTTAACGGATTTGTGAAGAGAAAATAAAGATGAGATTTTTACATAGGGGTGAGTTAATCTAGTCTACTGTAGACTGGAAGAATGCCAGGATATTTAGCATAAGATGATATTTCAGTCAATATTTACATGATGTTTTGGTTTACTGGTTTGTTTGGTTGGTTGGGTTTTTTGTAGTTTGTTTTTTTTTTATTTCCAGGACATCTGAGAAGCCCCTACCCATTAATCTTTTTCGTTGTTTAAGGATGGATGTTTCTTCACATTTTATTCAAAACAGAAAAAAATACTTTTCAGGATTTTCTTTGTTACATCTTGCAAAGATTCATGAGTATACTGTTTGTCAAGATGTTTTCCAGCTCACGTACTTAAACATCCACACAGGCTGGAATAACTCATTATTTATTTCTACACCTTTATTACTGAGGCATTATTAATAATTGTGGGGTTTGTGTATTTGCTACTGTCATGTTTACTGTTACAGGGAGAGGGAAACTGACCACAGCACTGTTTATTGGCCCAAATCTAATTCCAGGTTTTTCTCCGTGATTACACTTTCCAAACCCTGTTTCTGCACGTCTTTCCCTCCTGTTGTGTCCTGAGTCTCAAACAGCAAGTGTCAAAAATGCAGTGTCTTTTTGTACTGGGTACTGAAATTCATTCCAGGTGAGAGAAATCTCTTTCTAAGAAGTGATCACGGTGTGTACCCCGTTATAAAGGTGTATCAGAGCTGTCTGGGAATCCGACTACTTCATTACCAAACCAAATTCGTTTGGTTGCTGGTAAATCCCCTCGGTAAGATGAAGTTAGGGTTTATGCTGATTTGGGGCTATGCAAATGAACTGCATAAGCAAATCCAAAGCATTATATATAAATAGGTAACACTTTGAAAAAGTTTAAGATCCAAATCTTCAGGGTCCAGCACTGGAAGTTGTGTGTGAACGACGCAAATGAGGGGGGAAGGGAGGCAGGGAGAAGGGAGGTATGGGAGAATACAGAGCAAAGGAAAGATTTAAACATTGACCAAACCACTGTGTTAAGTCAGAGGTTTTCTCTGACTGGCTTCTCCCATCACTTTATTTTGTGCTAAACATAAGGTGCCACAGTTTACATTTAATAACTCTGCCCAAGTTAGTAATTGAAATAAATACTGACTGTCCATGAACACATCCCACTAGGCAGCACAGGAGCACAAGACAGAAATCTCTTCCTCTGCAGATGTATATCATATATAAAACTTGGTGCATGAATTTCCACAGGGAAGGAAGCACGGGGAAGTCACACAGCAGATTTTTTCAGTCTCTCCTTGCCTGTAGCTTTGCACTGCCTGGCTATTGGGAGCAAGGTGACAGGAGAAAGACCTCCCAGGATAAATGCTGTGACTCTCTTTTCCCAGGCAGGATGGACAGCCAGCACCCTGGAGGCACACAGGGTCCACTCTGCCACTGCCTGTGTGGCTCCCGAGACAGGGATGTGAACACAGGAGAGAGCTTGGTAGGAGGAAAATTTACAAGCAGCCAAAATGGCTCAGCAGTGCTTGATGGAGTAAGAGCTGCTCTGATTTCCTCCCCCTTCATATACAAATGTCTCAAACTCAGAGCTGTTCTGGGCTACAGCAGATGACACTTTGAAATTTCTTTCTTTCTTTCTTTTTCTTTCTTTCTTTCTTTCTTTCTTTCTTTCTTTCTTTTCCTTCCTTCCTTCCTTCCTTCCTTCCTGCCTCCATTCCTCCCTTTTGTTCACTTCCTTCTTTCTTTTCTTTCTTATTTTTCTTTCCCTCTTTCACAGAATCAGAGAATCATTAAGGTTGGAAAAGACCTCCAAGATCCCTGAGTCCAACCTTGCCCTCCCCTCCTCTCTTGCTCCCTGTCTCCCCCACACCATGATTGCAATGACAGCATTTAACATTACCAGTTTTGTGCACGGGAATTTGCAGTTTTGCTGTGGAGCCAAGCTGATAGTTTTGTTTGGGCGATGGGGCTCTCACTTTACATGTGGGTGCTACTCATAAAGATCCAGCCCTTGGAGCCCTGTGGTGGGAGCGAAATGACAAAACACTTTGCCAAACAGAGAAATTGAGATGAAAGACTCAAAAACACAACAAAAGGAACCAGAAATCAAGAGACAAGGGGGCCTCGCTCAGCAGCTTGGCAAGTGCTCTTCACATCTGTGGGATGCAATGGAAAAGCAAGCCACACCGCATCATTCTGGCCCCCACAGGGCTTCATCTTGTTTCCTTTATTACAGTGAAGAAAATGTATAACATGATCAGGGTGTTCAACCTGGGGGGTGTGCGAAAGCTCAATTTTTTTTTCCTCTGAATTCAAATGACGTAAAAGTTCATGAGGTTCCCAGCAATGCTCATTATTTATGTTCATGTATTTAGGCACAAATATGTTCTCAGGTGATGAGCAGGTGATGAGAAGAAGCAGGAAGGAGACACTGGGGAATGCAAATAAAGATGTGCCCACCTTGTGACTTTTGACTTCAGTGAGACCGAATGAGCCCTGGGGCCTGTGTCAAAAAGAGGTGGTGGTGGTGGTTATCTCTTCTTTCCTTAAAATGAGGGACTGAGTAGAAAATGCCAGGCAGGGTTTTTTTTGATTCTTTGAGTTTGTTTGGTTTTTGTTTGGGGTTTGGGGTGTTTTTTTTGGTTTTTTTTTTTTTTTTTTTTTGTTTTTTTTTTGTTTTTTTTTTTGAATTTGTATGTGTTGCATGTATAGTGCTTTTTCGNTTTTTTTTTTTTTGGGGGGGGGGGGGGCTCAACAGGGTCCCCCTGTCGAAAATGTCTAGGTTTGCTCTGTGTTTTTATTTATTTATAAGGCAATGGCACTCATCACCATAGTATCTGGACACATCCTTCCTTTCCTGTATTGTGTAATAAAATCTATACAAAATACATATGTTCTTGGCAGGGGAAGTTGAACTCTGCTTTTGGGAAGGATTTGTGCCTTGCAATTAAACACTGCTTTTGCAATGCTGTATGTTTCCATGTCCATGTGGGTGGGAAAATAGAGTCCTATTAAGGCTGTACCCTCACACACCTGCTGCCCTGGAGTGTGGGGTCATTGCAGCCCAGTGGCCTTTTTGGGATCTTTGGATTTGGCACCTTTCTGCGGTCTCTGAGGCATTCCTCATTTTTCCAGGCACCACCTGAAAGGGCGCTCACACACACTGACCCTAAATGGGGAAGTATAAGATCCTTTTTGAGAGGATAGTTTGCTATTTTTATTACATCTGTGTGGAAGGAGATCCTGGAAAGGCCAGAAGCCAAACCTTCAGCCTAAGGTTTGCAGGAGGAGAAGCAGCAATTCCTGGGGAGATGCTGGATCTTTCTGATGAACTAGCAGCAGCATGAGCTGGCACTGGTCACCTCTCCTCTGTGTCTGGCTTGTGCCCCATCCTCTAAAGGAATGTGCCTTTAACCTTAACTCCTGTGGACTATTTCACGGTGAAATGTCCTTCTTGTGTCTGGTGCAATGGTCATGGGTGTCCTGCAGGGCTGATCTGGAGGGCTGTGAGGAAAAGCTGACAGTGTCTCGAGGATAATTTTACACTGGAAGTTGGAGCAAAGGTCTGCCTGAGAAAGAGTCGGTTCTGCCTGAAATTCAGCAGGTCGCAGGCAGGCATAGATTGCCTTCCAAAGCACCCAGTGAGGGAAAACTCTACTTTCTTATAAAAGCACAAACAGCTCTGAGCTGGCTGTGCACCAACCCTGGTGACAGTCCTGTAGATGTTCCCTGGCTCAGGTGGGTGACCAGCCAGTGGTGCCTGGCATGGCAGTACTTGGTGGACCATATTCACACCCAGATGAACAGGGTATAATGTTTAAAAATAAGAGTTGACTCTCAGAGACTGCCTGCCTCCAGCAGAGGAGTCAGCTGCCCACCCAGGGCTGACTGACTGCCACTGATAAGCCTCTTAGGTTGGAATTTGATGTCTGGTTGTCTGAGTCCCATGGCAGTGACAAAATGAACACATTGGAGGAAATTAATCTGTCCCTTTCCTCTTTGACAGTAGTTTGTTTTGCCCATTTCAGAAAAAAAATACAGCAAAAAAGTGATAGCTGCACTGATTTTTGCTTGAGTAAATCTGCAATTTACTCCTCTTGTAAAGAGCCTGGATTCTCAGAGGCAGAGTAACCAGCTGCACTCATACCTGCACATACTCAGTCACTTGTGAAAACCTCTGGATATGTTTGTGTTTCTCCTCACATTCTGCTTTTGGCAGGTGCACACATAACAGTTTTGTTCATCACCTCTCAGGCGCTACTCACAGGTTTTATGGCCTGGCTGAACCAGACCTTACAGAGACACAGTTGTCCCTGGTTTATCAAGGCCACATGAGCAGAATTTGGCTAGTCTGAATCTCCAGTGGTAAATAAGGAAGGGCTAATGCCTTTTTTCCTAGGTGGGAAAACCCGTATGCTGATTTTCAGGAGCAAAGAACAACAATACTAATTGAATGCAGAGAATAATCATGTTTCCAGATGTTTGAGTCATCAGGCTGTGCCTTGTTGTTTTTTGGGGGTTTTTTGTTTTTTTTCCCCCCCTTTCCTTTTATTTCTAGAGTTTAACAAGGAGAGGTATTGCTGCTGGAATGTGAAAGGAGGCATTAACCTGAGGTACCTCTCGCTGGTGCCTGGAGGCTGGATGAAAAGTCTTTTGCCAAGCATTAACAGATCAGGCAACATTCATTTCTGTCCAGAGAACAAATGCTGAGCGTATTCCAGAAGTGCTAAGTGGATTTTAGAGTAGATGCAGGCTTCATCCTTGAAGTCTCCTGCCGCGGACCAAGGAAGGCGGCGCGACCTGAGCGCACATGAGGAGCTCGCCGGGCTGCACCAGAGGCAGCAGATGGTCCTGTCGAGCTGTGATTAATTGTTTTCTAGTGCCACCGTGAGGACTGCAGGTCCCGGGTTTTCCTGGTGAGACGAGAGCTCCCGTCCAGCCCGAGTGCCGGCGGCCGCCCGGAGGGAGCTGAGGTGCCCGTGCCAAAATACCGACAGCGAACGTCGGCACCTTTGCCAGGGCAGCCCCGCTGACCGCCGCCTGTTTGTGTAGGGGGAGATTTGCCAGGAGTTTAGACTGGCAGCATCGGTTTAAGCCAGGATCAATCAAAGTAAATAAATCGATGCGCGGAGCCGGCTGCATGGAACCGCTGGTGCTGAAGGAAATCTCTGAGCCATCCCGGCACAGCCGTGCCTTTTTCCAGCCTTGGAAACCGAGGAAAGAGTCTCAGTACAGCATCAGACTGCCTGCACAAACCAGGGTCTTTTCTTTCAGCTGTGTGGTTCACTGACACATCAGCACAGTGGCTCTGGAATGGTGTACATCACACACCCCAGTCACGCACCCAGGTCGCTTTGTTTGTTTGTTTCGTTTGCGTCTTATTCAAACATCACTCAGAAGATGAAATGAAACCTGCGTATTTCATCTCACTCTCCAGAGCTGGCCAAAACAAGTGACGGGCTTACAGTCATGCCGGGATATCTGGTGTATCTAAGAATGCCCAATGATGTTTTGGAAGGAAGCATACAGCAAGTTAAAAACAGGTTAATGCACTCGTTTGGGACGCCAGAGACCTGGCGTCAATTCCCAGCTCTGCCACAGACTCCTAGTGTGACCTGAGGCAAGCTATTTCCCTCCCAAAACACTTTCATACTCAGAGAAGGCAAAATCCCTCTTCATGGGAGTTTTGCCTTTGACTTGGTGGAGCCAGCTCCCACCCACGCATTTCAGAGCTTAAAAATTAAATGCAGGCTTAAGCACCTTGCTGAAATAGTGCCAGAACTTACCTGCATTTCAGCTTCCTACACCGACAAGAGGAACAAAGATCACTTCCCTATTCCGACTCACTTTGCATGCCATGGCTGAAGTCTGTTTGTCATAGAAG
This sequence comes from Mystacornis crossleyi, assembly GCA_013400655.1. Taxonomy (NCBI): domain Eukaryota; kingdom Metazoa; phylum Chordata; class Aves; order Passeriformes; family Timaliidae; genus Mystacornis; species Mystacornis crossleyi. The sequence continues at coordinate 83,960 of VYZQ01003300.1, read as the reverse complement.
TGAGAGTAATTATGGGGCCATGCTGACCTGTTCCCCTGATAAACTGCAGCTCAAGCAAGAACCAGACTTTTTGGAGGCCTTGTGTTTGTCGGCCTTTGCTTGCACTCAGGTTTTCATACCTTACCAGCCTCTTTGCACTGAGTGGGGCTTTCTCCATTGTTAAATAGGAATAAACCATTCACAGCCCATGCTATTGGAGAAAAATCGGTGTTTCTGCCTAGGCTAGTGGTGAGGTTTCTAGTGAGGGTCTCCTGCCTCTCCATTTTTTTCATGGAATGGCCTGCTGTGGCAGCATACAGCTAAGTTTATATAACTGGCTCCTCGGAGCGCTCCCCAGAACAGGATATTCCTGTTGGCGAAGGGCTGTGCATTTGCTTAAACCAACAGCTGTAAGTCTCAGCAGCCCTTGACAGGCACAAACAAGGAACCGCACTGAGGGCTGAGGGCAGGAGGGATTACTGTGCTGAGCAAGAAATAGACTCTGGCATTTACATGCATATCGCGGATGCGTTCTACAAGGTAAACAAATGTGGCATAAAAGCATATTTGGCTATTCAAATGGCCCCGATTGTTCCTATTATGATGATGTCTCCCAGCATGTATTTAGTAACACGCTAATTGGCTTTGCATGCATCAGGAAGAAAACTTTTCACTATCTGTTTCAGGATGGTTTCTGATGGCGTTTTCTTTTAAAGCTTTATTTATTTATTTCTGGGGACTGTTTGAAATGCAAATAGATCCTGGCTCCTGCTGGCACACCAGGCTGCTTGTGCCAGGGCTGATGTTGGCCTGCTGTGAGCAGGGATGGATGGAAAGGTGCCTGCAGGCCCCTCCTCCAGCTCCAGGTCCTCCTCTTGCCCGGATGTGCCAGTGGTGGTTTGGCTCAACCAGGCACACACGAGTAACTCCTGAGCTGCCTCCACTTAGAGCATGAATATGCAAAGCAGTAACCAAAGACAGCCTGGGTGAGATCTGGCTTATTTAAGCCCCAGGTACATTTGCACGGCTCCAGCCTGACGGTCACAGACAGCAAGCACCACCGAGGCCCTCCAGGACATTTATCAAAATACTCACCCTCCACACCAGGTTTCTGATTTCAGTACTGAATGCATCAAATAATTTGTTTAGCTCTTCTGAAGGGGAAGTTTGAAAAGCCCATGGGGGAAGCAGAAAGCAAACAGGCCATTCAGTTCAGCAGCCCTCCATACTGGGGATGTGCATTAGAACAGCAAACATGATTTTTAGACATCTGACTGATAAAATGGTGCTTAATGCTTCTCTAGTTGTGAGGATAAATTTGTTCTGGTCATACAGCAACAGTTGGCAAGCTGAATCATAACCAGCAAGATAAACACTTGTGGCAAAGTAACCTTTGCCCCCACATTCGAGTGGATAAAGATAATGTAATCAGTCGTTTTGTTTTAGCCTTGTTGCATCTACAAAACTTCTGGAATCTGGCACAAAATTTCCCTTTCCCTGTGCTACTTGTTTAATGTGGTTTGAGGGTTATCTTCATGGTGAGAGTCAGATAGGTAGGTGATGTGTGAGAGTTCAAAAAGCCCCGGGTTTGCCAGCTGTGGGATGACAGAGATGCCAGGGCCGGGCTCCTGCTCCTGCAGCTGCCATACCCTGCCAGCTGTGGCAGGGGAGGGAAAACATCAAACAGCTGCCTTCCCTGCTCCACAGATCACTGCTGAACTGCCTCATGGAAGGCACAGCTTGGAATTCCATCAGCTGGTGCTCCTTCCCCCACAGATGACAGCGTTTTTTAGGTGACCGTGCCAGCATCCCACAACACGCAGATGTCAGAGCCACATGAACTGAAAATTTGGACAGTGCTTGGTGACAAACTCTTGTTTCAACCCCAGCATACTCTGAGGAGCACAGAAAAAAATCAGGCCTGGTTTGCAGGAGCTTGGGATGTGGTGTTACCCTGCATTTTGTACAGAGACCAGAGGCCTTGCCGCTTCTGGAGGCACAACTCATCTTCATCAATGACCAGGGGTGCCCAGATGACCATCAATGACCAGCTCCCAGCTCCTGGGAGCCCAGACTGTCCTCTGGGTTAAAGCAGTGCCACAGCTACAGCAGTACAAAAAGCCAGAAATTGGGACCTGACGCTGCTCCTCTCCTGCTGCTCCACCACAGGCCTGGAAGGGTGTTCAAGGAAAATGCATTTAAAAATAAATTGTTGGAGGAGAAAAAAGGAAAAAAGGTGTGGAGGAAGGATTCTGTCAGTGTCTCAAAGTGGTCCTCTGAAGCCCTCTCATGTCACTGCAGTCAGCAGCCCAGCTTTAAAACATGCACTAAGCTGGCATTTTTGGAAGCACAGCCCTGACTGTTTCAGTGGCAAGAGCTGTGCGTGGTCAGTGGGGCCTCGATTTTTGTCTAGGCTTGAAGGTATGGCCATCATATAAATAACCACCAAACATTTCAAAGCCTTTGAAAACATTTCATTTAATTTAACATTTTAATGCAAGGAATGGGCCAGGGTTTAGGTGTGGTGGTTTCACATATTTTTGGAACCTGTTTATCCGTCTTTTATTAAGACTTTAAGAAGGCAGCTCAAAATACCTCAGTGACTCCAGTGATGCTGTAATTTCTACTTCTTTGTTTTCTGCATGTGATTAAGCTAAATTTGTGTCTCCATCTCAAGCTGCTTCCTGGAGAGACACTTAGAGGCCAGCATCACAAGGTTTTGTTTGGTTTCGATTGCTTTCAGATCAATGGCTAAGCTGGTGAGCAAAGACACAAAAACCTGTTTTGTACCTGGCATTGTCTTAGACTTACCCTAACAACCTACTTCCAACTAAATTTCGTGATTTTCTTCTTTTAATAAAGATGACATGTGAGTAATTCCTAATAAAATGTATCCTGTCTTCACAGTGTTTTCTGTCCTTTCACAAAGTGACATCCTTCAGCTGTGGAAAATTGGGAGTGGAAATATCACCCCAGCCAGAAAACTCTCAGCCCACATCTCATTGCAAGGACAGGGCTTTCCCGAGCGTCTCTGGCCACTTTTGACCCATCTGCAGCGGCCTGAAGCACTTTAGCGTGGAGATACTTGGGGTTTTTTCCTGCTCTGCTTCTTCTTCCACAGCAAAATGTGAGTGACCTCAGACCAGCTTTATTTGCCACCTCTGCATCCACAGAACTGTGTGATTGAAGGTATGGTGCTGTCACACCACATCTCTGACCAGCTGCTGGTAATACGGACCGTGCGTGCACAGCGGGAGGCTTGCTCCTGAAGGATCAGGAGTGACTTCAGGGGCTGCACGACACAGCAAAAGGCTTAAAGAAAATTCTGTGCACGTGAAGAAGCCAGGTCTGGAGAAGTCTCCCTATACTAAGCAAATTTTCTGCAAATATTAGCATAAAACACGAGTATCCAGACACTCCCCAACCACAGAGGCTCCTGCCCACATCACAGACCTGGTCCTATTTGTCCTGGTCCCAGACACAGGAATTTAAGAGGTTCAGCTGTCCTGTCCCTCATTATTTTACACTGTTTTATCCCAGATCACCATGGATGTGGTCCCTCCTGCCATACACACCACACACAGGTTTCCCTAAAAAGGTAAATGGCCTTCAAGCGTCCCTGAGGATGTTTTTCAGCAAAATACTGAGCACTGGCTATCATCAAATCAGAGAAACTTTTCCTCCCATCTGAGGAGGGATATGCACAAAACTGAGGTGCTCAAAAGCCAAGTTTAAGTACTGCCCTGCTATGATCTTGGACCTTTGATTCCCTAATTCCTTTGATTCCTTGCCTACCTAAAGGTTTGCCAGTAGAGCATTTTTTTTTTAAGCAATTTACATCCATTATGCTAAATGGACAAGGCAGCTTGCAGAACCTCTAACTGCAGGTTTATGCATCTCAGCTGGTGGGATACTACAGGATCCAGCAGAGATTATTCTGAACAAGACCTCTCATTTACAACTGCTGAATGAAGCAGAATGCATTTCCAGTTCCCTCCACAAAATACAGTATTTTGCTCCCTACATGCGTCACCATAATAAGAATTAGTGCAGATAGTATAAACACCTTTGCACTGCATCTTTGTTTTCCAGTCTCCCCTCCCTGGGACATGGGACCTTCTCTTCTGCAACACTACTTGGAGCAGCAGCGAGAGTTCTGTGCACCTTTGTGTCTCTCCCTCCAGGAACTGACAATCGAGTGAATACCCTGGGAGTAGGAGCCCTCAGCACTGCACAGTGGAAATCCTTCTCCACTGGGATGAACAGGACATTTTTTGGCTCACCAGCACAGCACAGATTGACTTCTGCAAGGGCTGTTGATTTTCTGTTTATTTTCTCCTGCCCTCTGTTAGTTTTCTTTCCTCCCACCTGCTCGTCCCTTCCCAGTCCCTAGAGCAAGAAGGCATTTAAACCTTGTCATCTGGAGCTGCAAGCGTGGAGAAGGGAACACTACCACCTTTAGAGGACTGGTGGAAGAGCAGCTGGAAGTGCACATGGGCTGCCTCCAAGCCTGGCTGTGAGAGCTGGGATCGAAACACTGGCGGCTACAGCTCCTTCTTTTGCTCCTGGGGTACTTTATCTGCTCCCCATACCAGCTGCACCAGACCTCTATGTTCAAATGCACTACCAGGTAAAATCTAGGGATTTTTTTAAAATAATCTGTTGGTTTGTTGTTGTGCTTTTCTTTTCTTTTCTTNTTTTTTTTTTTTTTTTTTTTTTTTTTTTTTTTTTTTTTTTTTTTTTTATTTTACTAACCCATAAATGCACAAATTCAGTTTGAAGAGTCTGGGCTTTCCTCAGAATACAGGAACAAGCCACGAAAAAAGCCTAAGATAAAGCAGTCCAGTAGCAGCCTCGTGAAAATCAGAATCTTCTTTGCAGAACTCGGTTTTCAAGGTGAAATTTCATGTTCAGCCCAGCCACTTGTTTGCTCTTGCCTGCACGGCAGTGTCTCTGCACCAGGAGGTGCTGGTCCATCACATTTCCTCTGAGCAGGGCACTCAGACTTTGTCGGGTGTCGTTTTACAGGGTTTTTATTTGAGCTAAGGCTGTAAAGAAGGAGAGAGGACTGCGGATAAGGTTACATCCCTGCAGATGCTGACAGCCCTGTGGTGTGCAGAATCTAGTGATCCATCCCGAGTGCATCTGGGGTTATCCCATTTTGGTCCAGACACCACAGAACTTCTCACGGGCTATCAACCTTACTCAACACTCCCACCGTCAAACAAAAGAGATGTTCCAGTGAGAGCTCCTTGCTGCACCTTTAGATAAAAGCAGGGCCATGAAGGGGTTGAATTTTGGCACGGAATCGGAGTTCCTTGCCCCATCACAGGGGGCTGCCCCACAGCTGAGGGATGCCTGTACAGCCTGAAGGAGAGGTACCACTAAAATCTTCTGCACTGAGGTTTCTGAGGAGCCTTAGCCTCAGCCACTGCCTGTCACAATTACACAGGAGGATTAATGAGGAGAAAGCACCCGAATTTTGTTTTCTCTTGCTTGCTCGGCTTAAAAACAAACTCAGTAGCAAGAGGGCTGCTACGTCTGCTCTGGAGACAGCCAGGGTCATGGGTGGATCACCTCACTCCCAGCTCAGGGAACCCCTCCCTGGTTGGGAGGCAAGATGCACCTTATCACCAGAGTATGATAACCTGTGGACAAGGTTCCAACAGGTGCAAAAAGGCGAGGATGGCGTGGTCAGCCCACAGCTGGCCTCGAAGCAGCAGCCCAGCTAAAAATGTGGCTGTTCCAGGGCACACCATGCTATTTCAAGAACATTTCAAGGACCTGCCAGCCAAGAAGGGATGAGCTTATTTATGTAAGCACTGTCCAGTGATCCAAAAGCACTTCCAGAAATGAGCTGTTAGGATAATGCACAATATGCCCTGGAGTAGAGGTTCCGCACCAAATTACTGCCTCATGCCTGCTGCAGCAGGGATTTCTGTAGGAAAACCATGGGAGGGCTGTTAATCAAGGAAAATCAGTGCCAGTCTGGCCACAGCAGAACAGTCCCAGTGTGGTGTCAGTGCCACAGAGCCCCGTGCCAGGAGGGGTGGCCTGTTTTGGATGCTGCTATGTGTGCATAATTGGGGCACGCCTGATCCGGGCGGGCTCGCCAAGACCCTGGTGAGGTCTGCAAATGCATTTGGCAAAATGTGTGCCAGGACGAGCTGCTGAGCCTAAACACCCTGAAGAAGTTTCACCTCTTCTGGGAAATCCTTCTCTGGCATGTGAAACAGCCCTCTGAGCAGCCAGAGTCAGAGGGTAGTGGGTGGCAAAGGTCAGCAAATCTCACATTTATCACCATCAACCTAGAGATAATTTTGGGTGCAAAAAGATGGCTTCAGCGTCTCAGCTCCTGGGCAAGAGAGTATGATATTTCTATTACAGTCCTGACTAGCTGATGACTAGACATCTGAGAGAGACATCTAAGAATGCATTGCCTCCTGGCTTCTGACCCCTGCTTTTCTTGGAAAGGCAAAACACAGCTGTGCAGCAGTGACTCACCCCAGTCATTTCTCCCTTAAGGGTCAGCTGGTTGTTCTTATCACTTTGCTTCAAACGCTGAGAAGGAAATTTATGCTTTCTAAGCATTAAAAATGTCTTTACAGGTTCCTGTTGCCAACAGCAGTCTCTGCTTTTATGCAGCTCTCTTTGTTTATACCAGCCAGGGCAGACCCCAAGCTCGAACGTTCCTGTCTCCTCTTTAAACAACCAAAACGCTTTATACTCCTCCCTTGGGAAAGTGCAAAGCACTCCAGAGACAACAAAGAAAGATTTTTCTCCACACCACACAAATAAAAATCTAGTGGTGAGCAAAGAGCCTTGCTGGCCTGCTGGTCTTTGTCACTTATCCTGTTGTTATTCGTATGCTGCTTAAATCCTCACACACATCAGTCTCTGCTCAAGGCAGCCCAGGTAGAAATGCATCAAAATGATGTTCACTGCTTTTAGCCCTCACAGTGGTGGTACACGATGCTTTGCTTCTGTTCTGTCTTCTCAAACGTGTGTGTAAGGGGAGAAGGGCCCCTTTTCTTATTTGCTTTTTGAAACAGCTATTTCTATTTATTTAGGATCAACTCTTGAGTTTCCAAGGCTTAGAGCACCCACCCCTCCAGCCTGTGGGCTGTAGCGGGAGCCTAGAGCAAGCTGTACACCAGGCTTATCCCCTCCATCCTCCCTGGGTGTCAGGACTGTGCTGCCACAAGCCCTGAGGAAGGATGCTCACCCAGCAGGGCTGATTCACTTCCTATTCCTCTCCTGGCCTAGCAGAGATTCGGCACAGGGCCTGTATCTTGTTTTCCTTCAAACCCACCTCTCCCAGGGCATTTGGAGAGCAGTTGCAGTCTAATGCAGAGCTCCTGTAAAGTCGTCGGCCCTTGCCATGGCCAGAGCTAACACAGAGGTGGTGCCTGCATCTTCCCTGGCGTGCAGGGATGAGCTTGTTCGTGACACCCCACTACAGCAGAAAAAAATGGCCCAAGCTGGTTTTCCCTAACCTCAGCCCACTGGGAGATGTTTGCATGTCTGTTTGTGTGCAGATCATAGGAAGACACGATTTCACACAAATTTGCATGAGCTCCCTACAAAAACTGGACCCATCCAATGACTGGAAGCGGTGAGAAGCCTTCAAGAGGAAACTACCACCAAAATATTCAGTAGAGATGAGACAGGAAACCACAAAGAGACTGCAGAGCATGGACCAACAGGGATACAGCAGCCAAACAAGCCTCAGCTTTCTTAGGAGAAGTCCAGGCTGGTGTTCTGCAGTGCAGGACATGAAGCTGGAGAGACTTGGACAACACTTTCCTAGAAGGCCAGACAGAAGCCAGGCTCATTCTCTAAGAGTTCACCACAAGCTCCGTGGTGTTGATGGAGTCACAGTGGAGTCACAGCAGCTCAGGACTGGCACATGATGTGGCAGCCAGGGCCACAGAAATCTGAGGAAAAGCCAAGCCAGGTATTTCTCAGTGCACAATGGTAATTTAAAGGGAAGGCAACAAAGCACTTCAGTTCTGGCTGCTGGTATGGCAAGCCACAGCATTTTATGTTACATTTTTGGAAATATGGAGCAAAAGGGATGAAGTATGTCACTTAAGGGTGTCACTGAAAAGTCCCAGCATTCCTGTGTTTTGAGACAAAATCACTGAATCCAATTCCACAGCCAGGATGCCAAGACAGAGAAAAGTATTAATTAATTGCATTGCAAGGCAGTAATTGGGAAAAACCAGCCCAGAACACAGGAATAAATCAGCCCAAAAGCGCATGTCATTCCCCATGTGCTTCCTTCCACTGTGACCAACACCATCTGCTTCAAAGCAAAAGGCATGTGCTGTTACCTTGAGACTTCTCTGAAACCCAAATTTGCTCATTTAGAGTCTTCGGGTATCTGCACTAGAGCACAGCACAGAAAGAATCCATTTTAAGGAGGAGGGCATGCTGCAGTGTCTAACACCCAGCAGAGAAAGCCTTAGAAGGAGCTGCCAGGAATTGAAAGCTGGAAGTGGACACTCTCAAACTAGGGCTGAGGGCTGCCCTTTTAAGGGGATGGGTGGTGAGCCTGTAACCAACAGCAAAGGGAGGCACGGAGCCACTGTCCCTGGACATGGTGTCAGGTTTAAAAACTGGTTATTGATCCCAGCACAGCAGCAGTGGCAAAATAGCTGGTGATGAAGATCAGAGCCAGAAGACCTGTTGGTCCTCAGTTCTAAGTTCAGTGGAAAGGTGATCTATATTCAAAGCATATCCTCTCTCTTGCCTTATTTTCTAAGTTTACCTTCCAGCTGGATCTCTACTCCGTGTAATGTCTTTTTTACTGCAGCAGAGGTACTCCAGGAATATGTTCTCTAATTCTGTGCCTCACCACTGCCTTTAATGTCACAGCTGAGCAAAGCACCACAGAGTCATGAGGAGTGGAAAAGGCCTTTGAGATCATTGAGTCTACAACCTGTGACTGTCACCACCTTGTCACCAGCCCAGAGTACTGAAGGCCACGTCCAGTCAGTCCTTGGACATCTCCAGGCATGGGGACCCCACCACCTCCCTGGGTAGTTCATTCAAATGTTTAACAACCCTTGCCATGAAGAAATTCCTCCTGATGTCCAGCCTGACCCTCTCCTGGCACAGCTTGAGGCCGTTGCCTCTCCTCCTGTCCCTGTTCCCTGGGAGCAGAGCCCGACCCCGCCCCAGCTGCCCCCTCCTGTCAGGGAGTTGTGCAGAGCCACAAGGTCCCTCCTGAGCCTCCTTTTCTCCAGGCCCTGTACAATCCCCACACCCTCTACAATCAGATGTGGCATTTCATTTTCATTTATTCATGTCTCACTCAGGGTATTAGTCCTTTGGATGAGGAGACCACTTTCAACCTTTGGGATTTCATCAAGGATGCCAAGAAAGGCAACCTTCCTGTTACCACTGATCACACATTCCACAACCAGGAAAAAGCATCAGTGACAAGGTACTCAAGCTGGCATGGGTGTGGAGGGACAGGATCTGTGAGAGCAGGTAGAAATATAGGGCCAAGAAATGCTCTTTAATGCGAAAATATGTAGAACAATGTTATTTTTACTGTATTTATTACACCAAGACCATCCTTGGAGTTTACCAGAGACCTTATCAGCAAACACACCAAAAGCCATATGAGTACCACACGTGGTACCAGAACCCAGACCCTTTCTTCAGTTTCATCTTTTAGATATTCAAAGGAGGGAAAAAAAAAAAAAAAAAAAGAAAAAAGAAAAAAAAAAAAAAGAAAAGAAAAAAGTTTAATTTGTATTTTTCAGCTTTGGCCAAATTCTCACTTTCTGTAACAAAGATATTGGATCAAGTATATTCGACTTAAAATATATACCCTAACCACACATGTGTTCAATGAAACTTGAGAACAGGAATTCACTGAAGGGAGCAGGACTTGGGAGAAGTTTGACCCATGCCGTACAGTTTCTCATGCTCCTCTCAGTGCAGATTCTGCTCCAGTGTCACAGCACGGGTGTCCATGTCTGTTTTTATGGGAGAAGATGTAAAGGTCCCACAGACATTTATCCTTTGGAGCTGCTCTCTCTAGGATCTCCTCACCACTGAGGGTGTTAAAACCCCCATCAGTCTTTGACCAAATGTCAGACCAGGGCTGTGGGCTGAGCTGACCTCAGTGGCTCCCTCCTTGCCTCCCGCTCCCTTTTGCTGTGACACTACCTCCTTCTTCATACTCCTTCACCCTTTGGGTTGAGCAAACAGGAACTGATTCACACCAGGAGTGTTGATTCACTCGCCAGTGGTGAAGGGACTGTTTCACCAGCCCTTCCACTTCTCTCTGTGAGAAGCCAGTTACCATGCAGGGTTCACATGCTCCGGGGCTGTTTGCTGCTGGGTCACTTGAGGGTAGTAAATGGATTCAGAAGTTATCCAGGGGTGAGTCCTCAAGGACTGAGATGGTCCGAGAGGGACTGCCTGATCCCTGATTTCCTTTGGAAACCAGTTTCAAAGCAACTTTGCATCTAAATAAGAGCTTTGGTTTTCCAAAGACCTGAGGTCCTGGGAGAATCTGGCCCAAGGTGCTGCCAAATGCTGATCTCTGCAAGCAGTCAGAAAGAACATACTGGAAGCCCTTGGGTATCACCACCTATCTTTGTCCTTAATTACGTGTTTTACATCACCTGCTCCTTGATGCGGGGTCATTATGAGTTAAAGGAAGTCTGCAGAAAGCACTCATTTACGTTATGCAGACTTCTGCATCTGTAGTTTGGCTAATTGATGTGTGTCATGCATAGATATCTCACAGGACTGCAAAAGAGGTTCACTAAGCGTTAGCTGTGAGTCACACTTCAGCTTTTTCTCCCCTACAGTGGAACTGGCAGGAGAAAATTACGGTGTGGAGGAAACTGGAAAACAAAGCAGCACAGAGAGAAGTGCAAGGCACGCAGCAGAGGAGCCCGGAGTCTGTTCGGTGAATTTCAGATGTGGCAACACTGACGGGATTAAGCAGGGTTTAGCACCTCCTGTGACCCTGCAGACACACACACACACAGAGGGAGACATAGCCAACCCCCGCAGCCAGACACGCTGGGGAACGCCGAGCGTGTATCCGGTAATTCTACACATTCCATAGGCGCAGTTTGGGATTGCCAAGGCCCTTCTCACGCGGGGACAGTGCTGGCGTGAGTGACTGCCAGCCTAGGAGGGTGCTGGAGAGTGGAGGGACAATGGGATGTCATCTGTAGCTGATCCGGGGGCATTGGCAGCTAAAAAGGAGTGCCTGGTATAGGGATACTTGTGCTTGAAAAGAGTTACAAACGTGATCTAATTCTGTAAGAATCCACAAAATTCCTTCCTGGAACGCTTCAGAGCAGTGTCTCCTTCAGGGAGCAAACCAGCAGTGGCATCTGGGACACGCTGGCAGGGCCTAAACTGATAAAATTAAAACCAGTTAGCGCTCTTTATGAAACAAACATTTTATTTCAATAAGGCTGCTGCATCGTCTGGATACACTCGAATTTTCCAAGGAGTTTCACCCTGCAGCCTGTTGTAAGAGCTCGCATTATGTAAGTTTCAGAGAGGGAGGACGTGATATGAACAAACACTCTCCCCTGGAGGGGGCAGGTCTTCCAGGTTCTGTGGCTGCTAATGAGATCATGAGAAACGTGTGGGTCTGTCTTACCAACGCCTCCAGACGGGATCCTTGCTGCAATGTTGTTTTGTTTGACTGCCCACTATCTACACAACGACATCAGATCTCTGCAGGAAAACTCAGGGCATGACTCACGGGTTGCAGGATAGGAAGACCAGAGGAGGATGGGGTCATATTTAGGGGATGAGCTAAAGAAACCGGTTAATGGTCACAAGACAACAAAAACATATTTTTTGGGGTTAAAAAAATGAGTACCATCCCTGGGCACAGAGTGTAAGTCAGTGTGGGATGCTGCCTGGTGCCTACTGACAGTTAATCCATACTCCAAGGAGCTAAAGAGACAAAGGGAGATGAGCAAAGAGGACTTGGGAATTATAAGAAAGCTGTGAGAAAACGGTGCAGAGGGGGAGTGGGAGCCACTGTGGTTGAGATGCAGCTCAGTCCAGACACTGGCACATGAAAGAGGCATCAGATGCCATAGCACATCTCATGCCTGCCAGCAGGGACAGCTGCTGAAGTGGCTAGCAAGCAAAACTGGGCAATTCGTATGATTTGCATGCTGTCAGCTAATGATATCAGCCTATTTTACCCCAGAATTCTGAATAAACAACGCAAATTTCTTTTTTTCCATTTACACCTTCCAGTTCTTTAACAAGCATTTAGTGCTTGAGTTCAGATAAGCACAGACAAATTAAGACCAGCCAGGACTTGGTGCTGAGAAGAAATATGCCCTCATTATACTTTGAGAAGTCAAAAAACTCCACAGACTATTTACACAGGTGAAGGGGAAGAAATTACCTCCCTACAGCAGGTCAGGGTGGCATGGACACAGTAAATGGGATGCTTGGCTCCTGCAATAAATTACATGTATTGCCAGCAAGGATCCCATGTCTAAATCTCAGAAATCAAGTTCCTGTATCTTCACCTTCTGTACGTGCCATAATTTTTCTTCTTGAGAAGGGTAATACCTTTACCCAGCCTAAAACTCTTGGCGGGAGAGCAGAAAGTCTTTTATTGTAATGCTGATCAGCTTCCCTGATTCCTAGTTCTGTGTGGCAGGACTGCTGGGTGGGCCTGGGGATTCTGAACAGCCCAGAAGCACTAATCCTACATTTTCAAAAGTGATACATGATTTTCAGGAAGCTGAATACGTGTGGCTTCAGATTTTCCAGAAGGGTGTCTGGTACCAGGAAGTCCATCCAAACAATTTTCTAAATTTCTGCTCTGTAGTGAAAATATGGCCCACTAAATTTTTACAGATTTTACCCTTTCATGCAAAATGCTGTCCACTTTCCCATCATGTGTTCCAAACTGTAACCCCCCACTACAAACTGCAAATTAATGCATTTAGGATGTCTCTTCTCTGGAAAAAAAAAGCTTTCAGACTTCCATCGGAAGCTGAGTTTTCCCAAAAACCTCTCCCCAGTAAACAGGTCACAGAAGCTTGGGTGTCTGTGGTCAGAGTAATTTCACAGTACCATTCACTCCAAACCCCTACACTGCACGGAGGGTGCACTGGAAAAAAATTCTCATGCTGCCTGGAAATGTTTCACTGGCTCAGCTCTGGAAACACCTCACAGATTTCATTTTTTATTCAGCACCAGCTGGCTTTGTAATTATTTGGAGACCTTAATGGCCACTGAGCAGTAAGCACAGGACTGTTCCTTCTTTTGAGGATTATATCTCACCCACACAACAAAATTAAAATAGCACAGCTTTCTACTTGAAAGGATTTCACCCCAGCCTCAGAAACGTAACAACATCAGTCCTTGTTCTAGAAAGGCAAAGGACTTACCCCAAAATACACAGGAAAAGAGTGGTGAAGGAAAGCATTGATATCACCCAACTTCTGCACCTGAAGCATGCATGAATCGTGGAATGGTTTGGGTTGGAAGAGACCTTAAAGATGATCCCATTCCACCCCTGCCATGGGCAGGGACACCTTCCACTATCTCACGCTGCTCCAAGCCCTGTCCAACCTGGCCTTGGACACTTCCAGGGATCCAGGAGCAGCCACAGCTTCTCTGGGCACCCTGTGCCAGGGACTCACCACCCTTACAGGAAAGAATTCTCTCGTACTATCTGATCTAAACCTGCCTTCTGTCAGTATAAAGCCAGTCCCCCTGGTCCTGTCCCTCCAGGCCCTTGTGAAAAAATTCCTCTCCAGCTCTCTTGGAGCCTGTTTAGATACTGGAAAGTGCTCTGAGGTCCCCCTGGAGCCTTCTTTTCTCCAGCTGGCCAGCCCATCTCTCTCAGCCTGTGTTCATAGCAGAGGTGCTGCAGCCTGGAGCATCTGTGTGGTGTTGCACAAGCCACAGGAGAGAGTAGTCAAGATCGTATTCACACACATGCCTTGTTCCCTCTGCTTCTGAGCTCTAGCAGGGGAAAATTCAAAAAGAACCTTTAGGGATCAAAACCCTTTTCTGCTCTGACTTTGTTCCTGAAAAGAGTGGGTAATCTAGGATTAGGATCCCTTTCTCCTTTCCCACTCCTCTGCTCCTCTGTCCATCAAAGTCAACAAGAAAGGAGAAACTGGAAAGCAGACCACACCACAGCTGCTTGCCACAGGTCATTAAGCATCATTTTGGTCTCAGGTCTATATAACAACCTTATTGTCCCCATCCTGAGGGCTGTTAAAGCAGTAAATTTGCCAGCTAGCAGAACGTGTGGGTGTCTGATCGTTTGCTTCCAAGTGTTTCTTCTGGGAAGGCTCAAATCTTTGCTTTTTCTTCTTTTCTTGTGTCAGGGCCACATCCGTATCATTTGACAAAGGGCACAACACCTTCTGCAGATGGCTTTGTTAAGGCTCAGGAATAATTAAATGCCTACTGCCAACTGGAAAAAATCTTCAGAACAGCAGTGTTCCTACTTTTATACACTGTTGGCTCAAAATGTCCTTTGCTTTATGGGCCACAAACTCTCTTCGAACACTGGCAGTTCCTATGTATTTTCTTTTATTTTAGTCTCTTCCCTAACACAGCAGCTTCTGGAGCTAAGCCTGGTCATTGCCATATAGCAGAGATTATTTTAATCATCTCTTCCTACCTGTCAGCCAACATGGCAAAGGTATCATTTCACGCATCTTTCAAGCAATTATTTAGCAACACTTTCATACAAAGGGTGTCATTAACTGACCAGTCACATGCTCACCCCAGGGAACACCAGCTCTGCTCTGTAGTATGAGTGACACAGTCATTCTACCAAGTGCCGTGAACCTGTACCAGACTAACTGGGAAAAAAAAAAAATGGTCAAAGGAACATATTTTCTATTAAAATAATTACATTTATTACAAAGATGTGTAGTCAGAATCTTCAGTCTTTTGTCCTGCTGCTTCTTGCACTCTTACCAACAAGCTTCAGTCTGCCCTTCATGTGGTTGTGACATCCTAGGGAAGCATTTATGTGTTTACACATTATTACTTCAACATTCAAAGACATCAAAGATTCCAGGTGAACTGCTGGGTTTTGACACCTAGGGCCAGGTCTTCATGAAGGACTCAATTTTTTGGAGGCACAACTAATTGCAGGCATAACTAAATGCTGTAGTGTGCATATCTAAGCACCTCAGAGCAGCCAGAAAAGCAGACAATTTTCTGGGCTGAAATTGAGCCGTGTTGTGTCAATAAGGCAGGAGTTTGCAGATGTGTTGTGGTTCAGTTTGTTCTGTTTTGTTTGCTTCTGTCACATTCCTGTCGGAAAGGGACAAGTCCCTGGGTTGCTCTTTGCCTCTGAAACCTTAAGTCAGGGTCAGACAATGGCCACCCTGAGATGTTTTGGGCCTTGCAAATATGCCTCTGTTTAGATTTCCTTAAATCATGGACCCTTAAATCATGAAAACCGGTAAGTAAGGAAAGGCAGAAAAGCCTCTGAAGGCTGAAATCAGCCCACACCCACAGTCAGGTGTTACAGGAGAGTGACTTTTCCAGGTAGGATCCTTCCCTGGTGACATTCTGCCTGCAGAGCCACTGTGTGCTGAAGCCCGAGGCTGGGAGCTGTCCATGTTTTAGAAGAGTGAACATTCAGAGGCAGGTGAGGAACTGATGCTTCTCTCTGCAGCAGACCATCCCCGTGACCTTTTACAACCTATTTAATGCTGGGTCTTTTCAGGACAGCTACGGGGCTTAAAGGAACAAAGTGGTAGTTTCTGAAGTTTCTAAATATCTTTGAAAAACCACAGCAGACTCTCATTCGCATCTTGAAAATCAGTCCTTTCATCTTTGCCACTTAGCCTCAGTTAAAGACGAGGACATGCAGAACACTCTAGACACTATTATTCCCCAAAAGAGAATAAGAGTACCAGAACAAGACAGAGCAATCTACTGCTGACTGAAGTGCTCAGGGATGATGGGGACAAAGGCCAGCACAAGAAGAACAAAAAGGGACCTTGACCAACCCATTCCTGAGAAGGGAAGATGAAAGACTTGCTCCAGCTGTCACTGAAGTGAGTGGAAAAATCCTCATTAACCCAAATGGGAGTCAGATGAAGGATTTGTTTTCTGTGTACCTTTGTGAGGCAGGAGCAAACCTGCAGGGAGGCCTGGGAAGTGTCAGAACCAGAGCGAAAGAGGGACCCACTGCATACGGAAGGGCAAGAACAGGATTTCTAATCCAGTTTGGAAAGCAAAACGCTGCGCCCCCAGCACGGCACACAAAGCCTCACACCAAACTTCAGTGGGAAGCAATGGAAGCAACTCCTCTCTCCCCTCCAGCTTCGCTGGAATCTGGTGCTTTTGACATTCAGGGCTAATTGGGCTGGATCAGCCAAGCTGTAATGTGCTTTGGCTGGGTCATACGAACCACCCTCCCAGCGTGTTGGTCTTCTGAATACAAAACACAGCCATAGCTGAAGCTGTACAAACAGCCCCGGCTCGGACAGGCTTGGTCAGCTGCCAGCCCAGCGCACAATTCCACTGACCCCTCCTCCCTCCACTCCCCCAGCCCAATCCCACGGAGCTGGGCTGCAGCATCACTGAGAGGAAACCAGCAGAGAGAGAGAGGTCCCACTCACATCCAGCTGCAAGGGGACACGCTGCCCCTTGCAGCCTTTGATGTGTCAGCCTGGCCTTCTCCAGAGGCCTGCCCAGTGCCAGGAATGTCCCCTGCACCTGTTTGGGAATGATACGGCTTCCCTAATTAATTTTACTAATTAATGGTTTTAATTAAATTTTAATTAATTGTTGTGCTTCATCATAAGCCGTGTATTTTATCCACAAGCAGTGTCATTTTCCACTTTAGCCAGAACACAGCTTTTTTTCACAGACTGTTGTTTCTAGAGTGTGTTTATTAGATCATCAAAATTTTTTAAAGTTTTGTTAATCTAACCCTGATAAGCTTAGTGAAGAAAGCCTGGGAGAGCAAAACTCTGGACACCTGGAATCCAGAATTTATAGCCCTGCCCTCCAAGGACAGGCTGGAGTGACCAGAAGATAAAGAAAAGGCTATCAAAGGCAATTCAACATATGCTGGAAACTCCCTGCCTGTGAAAAAAATCAAAGATAATGAAAAGACACAGAAAAATGTGGACTAGTTGGCATGAGAAATGAGAAAGCAATAACCAAGAGAAGACAGAACACTAATTAACAGAGAGAATATGTAATTTAGAACAAATGAATGGCAATTCGTTTGCCTGAAGTGCATGAATAAGCAGAAAGTTTTGAAAGCCGTGTGCACCTAGGTGGAGCTATTCCCTCATGCTGCCCAGCCTGGGATAAAGGAATGCCTACTCCCCCCAAAAAATAGCGTTAGGGAGTTTCACTTACCCCCACGTCTTTGGTGACACACCTACAAGGAGAGGAGCAACACATCTGTCACATCTGTGACTTGATGCTGACCAGGCTGCATGTCACCTGGCCAGAAGTTAATTTCAGCCTTTCACAAACACTCGGTGAAAAAAAAACAAAACAAAACAGCACAGGAAAGAAATCTACCTTGTGGAGGGAAGGAGGGAGGGAGATGGGAAGGTGAGAGAGCGAAGGGAAAAAAAAAAAGCTGTTTATTAGCAGGTAATTAGATTACCCTAGGAATTTCCTTGGTCTGGTTTTCAAGACGCAGCACCCCAAGCTGCACCAGGAGAAAGCAACTCAGGAGAAAAGAGAACTAAAACACATACATTCTGCATTTCACATTGCTCATGTAATGCATTGCTTGGACCCCTTTGAAGTCTAAGGTCCCACTCATAAGAGCACTTGAGCATTTGCAGAAGCAGGGCTAGTTTGTGCTATTTTTAACTTTATTTCATCCAGAAAGCCAGTAATTACAAACAAAAAGCCTCAGATTTAAGAAGGCCACCTGACCACAAAATCACACTACTAGAAACCAATTTCCAAACTAGCAACAAAGTTTCTTCTAATTTTTTTTTTTAATGTAGGCCTTTAACGCCCCATATATCGACTTAAGCATACTGCTTCTTTATGTTGCTTTTTTCATCTGTCTCAATGTTGATAGTGCAAGTCATTAATCTATCTCCCAGGGACACATTCCCAGCTGGGTTAGTGGGATACGAACCCCACAACCAGTAAAACTGTGTTAATTTACATCAGCAGATGCTCTGGCCCTCACAATAGCCTTTGTTTTTCTACTGCAAAAGGAAAATCAGTGGCTCCTTTTGGCAGCCCTCAGCACTCTGAACAGTGATTGAATCTTATTTACTCTCAGCCTTCCTTACAGGGCTCTGGCTTTGGAAAGAGGTCTCCAAGTGAAGTGGAATTTCCAAGGTTCACTGTCTCTGTCTCAGTTCCTCCTGAACCTGCCCTCCTTCAGCTTAAAGCCATTCCTTCTCCTCCTCCCCCTCCATGTCCTTGAGGAAAGTCCCTCTCCAGCCCTTCCTTTAAGCCACCTTTAGAGAAACCTGGGCAATTTTTTTTTTTAATTAAAAATTTAAAATTTTTAAAAATCTGATGTGTAATTATTCAGTACAAATTATTCCCTGCTTCGGCATGAAGGTCACCAGGTCCTTAAAACTTACAAATAATAAAGGCCTCTTAGGAAAGGCCTACTTGGAAAGCCACTTAGGAAAACAACAGCAGCTGAGATATCCATCGGAAAATAAAAGAACAGTTCAATAATAGCTATTAATCTAAATTTTGGATGAGCTGAGGCATTCAGCGTAGAGGAAGGTGTCCAAAATAACACACAGGGAACAGATGCCACTGAGGGTTTAGAGCTCAGTGCCAAGGTGTGAGTTTTTCATCAAGTTTTTGAAGAGAGCTTCATTTCCCAGGAAGTTGTATCAATGGCATTGATATATTGAGGTATGCTGTGGTAACATACATCTCCTTAGCTACAACCACTCTCTCCCCAAACCTGTTCAACAGATTTAACTGGGACAGAGGTTTAGCACCCCTAGGAGGTTAAGCAGCCAAAGACAGACTCATCATGCTGAAGAGAAGCAGACTGTCCTGCAAACTCATCCATATGCAGTTAGAAACCAAAAAAACTCACGAGGGGAAAAAAAAAATAAAAGAGTTTTATAAACATCTCAACAACAGGAAAAGTTCTATGAGGGCTCAGTGTACACTAAGAGCCAATAACCCACACGTAAACTGTGCTTTTATTATTCCTGGCAGGTGTTGTCACTCAAAATTCCCATAAAGCCAATTCCTACCTAAATTTTTTCCTAAATTTTGTCTTGCCATAAGTGACTAAAGCCACCAGTTGCTGAGGTAATGACAAATCACCCAGCTGCCAAAAATTCACTTAGCACCCCACTATCAAAAAAAGTTTTCCAGAGAAGTGAAAACTTTCTGAAGAAACCAAACTCTCACCAAGATCCCCACAAAGACTCTGCTGTTGTTTTGGCACGAAAAGCCCTCCAGTTTTGTGTGAAACATAATGCCCAAACTTACATTTGAGCTGAGGTGCTTCAAGTGTCTCACCAAAAGCCCCACTTGGCTGGTGCCACCCAGGTAATGCTCTCTCTTCCAGGTGGAAGAATAGATTGTTCATCATGTGAACAAGATTTCCCTTATGATCCCCGGAGGCTTGCAGGGACAAGAGGAGGCCTAACATAATGTCCTTTACACTGTCCTGGACCAGCTGTACTCCCATTTTTACATAGGCACCACTTTCTTTTTCACAAGGCAAGACCACAGTGCGACAGAGAGGTGATTTGGGGGGCATCTGGGTTATTTTGAGCAGGGAGTTTGAGAAGAACATCCTTCTTGCCTCGTTACATCACTTACACCTGCAAGTTACCAGGGAGACTCCATTTATTATCAGAGTGACTGCTTCAAAGATGATCTTCAACTCTGGGTCTGGGATGGAAGAAAAAGCAGATACAAGGTTTTTAATTTGCTAATACAATCAGAAAGCCATACAGAAAACAGGCACCATGGAAACAAGCCACTGCATTACAGTGCACAAAAGTCTAAAAAGCAGGCAAGTTAATTTTCAGCCTCTCAGGTTATTTTCAGGCATCATAAAGATTGTTTTCAGCCTGCTCAGGCTCAAATTTGGACAGAGGGCAGGGACGCAGGCACTCAAAATGTAGGTTTTCATTCAGGAGCAGAGCAAAGTGCCCTCTTGGCCTGAATACTGCTTTCCACATCCACTGCAGTAAGCCCTGTTCACTGGTTTGTTTGTCACCCTTTTAGCACTCTGAAACGAGCTCAGGGCTGTGTAGGCTTGAGACAGCTCAGCCTGTGCCATTAGAAGGGAGACAGGATTGAGGAGCACACACTCTCTTCTACCCCTCAGTTTCCTCTCAGCTGAAAAGGTGTTTTGGTTCCTTCAGGGCTGATGGTGAGGGCATCCTCTGAAGTGAAACGGCGTTATGGCCACCTCATTTGGTGCTGTGTCCTGCCCCGGCACTCCAGAATGGGAATTCTGCCTCCCACCCCCAACCTGCTCTTAATTGTTCAGAGATTACCAGATGACAAACCTTCTGAGAAGCTTCCACAAGGATATTCCTTTTGACATTGTCATTTTCCAGTGAAAAAAGTGCTGCAGTGGCATGGAGACAAAAGCAGCTCAGCCCTGAAGGATCAGGGGGACAATTCAGTAAGAATCTCCCAAGAAGCCAAATGCATTACTCTCCTGGATGAAAGGCAGCTTTGACCTCCTGGCTCCTAAAAGTCTTGATAAACACGGCTGCTTTACACCTTGTGGAGTGACAGACTGGTTCAGGATAACGAGAGCCTCATTTTTCGTTTCAGACAGCCGGAATGTGCAAGTTCTAAAGCATGAAATCCCAAGAAGATGCGACACAAATAGTCACTGCACATTTGTTAGTGGTGAAAGACTAATTTTGTTGCTACATTTTCAGTATCAGCTGTTAGAAGTAGCAGATTTCCACTTCTTGCTAACTTCCACCCAAAGATAAAACTTAATGACAAACAAAATTAATTGTTTAGAAATTCAAGCGTGCTACTTCCTCCTTAATCACCAGTGTTAATAGCTGAACTTAGGTACCCCAACAAGTTTATCCCAACAAAGTAAACGAACCCATCCTACTGATCCATCACAGCTGTCCCAGAATGAAAGGAAACCAACCCAGAGCAGAAGACAGGAGGAGAAAGCACTGGCTCGTGCATCTGCTTGGTTCCATGCCCACCAGAATGGCTGGAAAACCCAACACAGTCTGAAAAAAAGTAAGATTTCCCTGCTCCTCCCGGCAGGACGGTTTCAGCACACGATTTTCAGGCGCTCCCTGTCACGGCCTGCAGGGATTTCACTGTGAAGTTTCCTCCACTTTCTAACAACTCATCTAAGGCACTCAGCTGGTTTTCTCTTCAAGGCAAGCCTGAGAGTCCAGGTCACTGAAATCTGTCTGGTACTTATGAGTTATTCTACTCACTTCTTCCCAATGCTGGAAGAGTGAACAAGATCCTTGAGCTGTATGGTTGACATGAAAAAAATAAAGACTTCCCAGTCACATTTTCTGTTCAGACCACATTTTTAAAAAACCCATGTTCTTACTCATCTGGATAATGTTAAAAAAAAATCCATGCAATTAAAGGGGTTTTTTGGGAGGGCTTTTGCCCCTTGAAAAGTTTTCACAACCACTAATAGATGCTTTTAGCTGGAGGGGGAGAGGAGGGAAAGTAAGCCCAGGTGGAAGCAATGTTTTTGAAATAAAGAAATGGGCAGCTGCCTCCATAACAATAAAGGACATCAGAAAATTTCACAGTAAATAATCCAGGGCATCTATTTTATATGCCAGCTCAGAAAATCCTTCTTTCCAATATATCGTTGGATAAGTCAGCTAACTCTTCCTGATTCTGCAACTTCTTTTCTTTGCCTATTAGAACCTAAGAAAGAAATAAATTTAGGCTAATTTAATTTGTGATGACACCACTGATGGATTTTTATAGAGCTAACAATGTCAGACAAGCTTGCTTTGTTAATTTCTATAAGTCTGCTTAAAATATGAAGAGAAGGTAGCAGAATTCAGTATTCAAATGGTGTTTAGGCAGCTTCTACACTTCAAAAAAAGTAAGAAAAAAACAAAAGGAAGGGCAGGATATGGAAATTGAGGCTAAGTCTTCATAGAAAATAAATCCCCACTAAAAAGGTAAGGCTGCATGACAAAAATAATTAATTTTGAGGACCTGGATCAGCCAGCAGATCTGCAGTCATCCTGGGTGAGCCACAGGATTGTACCAGAACACTCAGGGCTCCAACCAGGCTGGACTTGGAAACTTCCAAAGGTGGAGACAGCACAACTTGCTCCAATATGTGACCCAAATCTTATTTCATGATATCAATAACGATGTCCTCCATTACTCAAAACCACTTAGACACCACTGAAACCCGAAAAAATTCCAGGTGAACAGTGCATCCCCCTGCCAAGCTGACCATGAAGCCATGGCTGCCCATATGAAAAACTTAATCAGGTTCTACCCCTTTGCTGTTCACAGATGGTCAAAGCCACACAACCTTTCCACTCCATCTAAAGCAGAAGCTAATAACTCTAACAGAATTTTATCCTTTGAGCAGAACAGGGACAAAATGACACAAACTCTGCTAGGAGCCTTCACAGGCATTTGCTGACAGCAGAGGACACGAGGCTCCAGATTCTCAGGACCTGTTTCCGGGGTTCAGTATGCCGCACCTTGGTGATTCATACCCTGTGATCTGCTCAGGACCTGCAGGCAGGACCATGAGCTGCTGCCAAACAGAAATGGGACATCTCAAAAAAAAAAAAAAACAAACAAACAAAAAAAACCCAAAACAAACAAACAAAAAAAAACCCAAAA
>VYZQ01003300.1:0-15561 GCA_013400655.1 Mystacornis crossleyi | reverse complement strand
AAAAAAAAAAAAAAAAAAAAAAAAGGAGAGAAAGAGAGAGAGAGAGAGAGGGCGAAGCCCTCTCAATGCTTCTCAGAAAGACAGCTCCATCTTCCAGCTGCTGGTGCAGTGAACTGCTGAAAAAAGCAACATCCTAAACTTTACCTCTAGCAAATTAGGTTGCTGAGAACCTAGACTTCAGCACCACCACTGGTTCATGGTTATTAAGTGAAAATTAATTTTGGGGAAGCACACCCAGCACACTAATCTGTCAAACTGAGAAATCATCCCTAGATTATGATGTATTTTTCTCATAAATACAGATCCCTAAACCAAACCTTCAGGCTTCCTAGCTTTATTCAACCTGATTAGAGTTCAAAATGTATTTCAGTCCTCACCAAATCCCATTTTTCCTCTGCCCTTATAAAATTTCACAGCACAATAAACAGGGTCTGTACTTCATGGCAGTACCTTTAAGAATCCATCTACAAGCACTTTACCCTAAAGATTCAGAAACAGCACACTTATAAGTCAAGATGATCTTCTTCTGTCCCCTGTGAATTTAGACATGAAACTCTCCATCCTATTCAGAAACTTAACTGAATGCAATGTCCTTGAGAATACATGCCATGCAATCTGTTTAATAAAGAGCTGATCGACTCCTAACTGAAAAACTGAGGTCTTCCAAAGAAATACCAGCCATCAACTGCATCCCGGACAGGCATCCTAAAAATGGGTTTCATGAAATCACTGGTGCTGAGTTTCCCAGTTGTTCCTTGCAGTCACTTTTTGCCAGCTAAGCAAGCAGGGCATGCTGGGTTCCATCCAGGCAAGCAGCCACCACTGATCAAACACCCTCTCCCTTCCCTCTCACACACCAATTTTCACATCTCCTACCTCATACAAATGCTAACACAGAAGAGGCAAAAATTCATCAATTTACTCAGAGACTCATTTCATAAATCCTGATGAAAAACTGAACAATGTACTTTCATAGGTTTTAACATATAATTACATAGGCGAGGCAAATTGCTGAATTTCTTGAGATGTTGGGAGAAACTGAATACAAAACTGGAAACAATCTCTTCTGACATCAAGCCACAAACCCACGTTCCACACCGCAATATTCATCAGGAATCTGATGCACCTTCAAACAAGTAAGTTGGTCTGTTACTTCTACCAGGACGCTGCTGCAAAGTTCACTCTGATGTCAGAAGTCTTTTCCTAATTTCCAGCTCAACTTAATTCACAGACTATTGATTTGTTCTTATGCTGATGTAATAACTCAAGCATGAGTAGCCTTCCCACATTCCATGGTGCTTGCAGTGTAAAACACTTACACAACTTTACCAAAACTTGGGAGCTAAACTAAGCAGATCTCTTCAGTTTCCTTTCATGTCAAGAGTCACAGTTTTCCACAGGCTCCAGGCACCTCTTTCCCAAGGTAGAAATTCACTCCCGTTGGGAACAGGTGGCCAGCACACTCAAAGCAGAACAGCATCACTACTTTCCCTGGATGTTTCAGGATCTATGAGCTTCAGGGCTTCACCTTCTAATGAACCCGACTCCAATTAATCTATGCTGCTCATTTGAGCTATTTACCAAAGTCTGACCTTCAATTATGCAGCCAGGTACTAATGTTAAACATCGTGTTTGTCAATGCTATCATGCTTCTATTGATTTGTACTCAGATTCTTATCAAATGAATAAAAGGACTATGAAGAGGTGGATCCCAAGACCAACTCTGAAAGATCTTCACTACCAACCTACCTACTGCTGAACTGCATTTCTTTGAGGAGAAATGCTGCACAGAGGGGTTTTTTCTTTTAATCTATCTTATAATTCTCTACCACTCATGTTTTTCTGTAGTAGGCTAACAAGTTTCTCCCAGGCTTTGGGAAAAGTCATAGTTAGACAAGGACAGAAGCTTTCACTCCAAAGGGCTTTGCTCTTTTCCTACTCGCTGAGGGAGGGCATCATAGTCCAAAAACTTGTTTAGAATTTAGGCTCAATATTTCTGAGTTTTCTCCTCCCAATGCCCTTGCAAAAATATTTACCAGACATTATACTGCTATACAGACACTGTTCAAAGTCAGGCGAGGACAATGCAGCTGTGTCAGACAATAAACCTGCTAATGAAGCAACAAAGTGACCAGTGCAACAGGTTTTACTACCCTTAATCAAACTCCATGATCAGCAACTGATTAATGACAAATATTGTGCCTACTACTGAAAACACACAGATGATAAGAAACTAGTAAGCTCATAAGTCAGTGCTTTACAGTACTTTTACTGGTAAGAATGCATTTGGTTCCAGCTACTTCTTTCTACAAATTATGAAAGCAGGTTTTTCTGGCACAAAACTCCATTTACAGTGCTCTCTTATACTGCCTTTCTAAACAGGACAGTCATATTTAGTCAGGAGACAATCATGGTGGTTACATGAACAGATCACTGCCCTACTTCAGGCCTCAAAGGTGTAACAGATACAGTAATTGGGAAGAACCACAGGAGAGGAAGAGCCTTCTGAATCCAGTCATGTTTATGGGCTTAGTAAGTGCCTGGAAAAAAAATCCAGTTGTACTCAAATAAACAAGGCATCTAGAATTACTCCAGTATTTAAAAACAGACAGGATAAAGCATTCATAAACTCCGGTATTTACCTGTTGTATTTACCCTACTGAAGTTTGCATAGAAAGAAAGTAGCATTCTCTGAAGAAAAATAGTTAGAATTGACAAGGTAAAAATCCCAATTTAGTCCTGACATTTACTTCCTATGCAATTACCTCTGCCTTTTTAATTTCCTCTACAAAAGTGAGCTCATCTACACTCAGGTGAAAGCTCTAAGTCTAGCAGTTGTTGTTATGCACTGCCCAGAGATCAACAGAAATTATTTCTGACCTCAAAGCTGGCCTCCAGGCCTCCATACACTTCTGCCCTGCATTTCAAAAATGATCTAAGCCCTGCCTGAAAGAGGAGACACCAGGCCCAGTTTTCTGATGCAAAAAGGTGACTAAGAGAGCTGCATTTATGCAGCTTTGTACCAACACAGGAACACATATTTCACCTTAAAGCAGAGCTTTCAGTTTTCTGCAGCTTGAAGAAAAGCAGAAAGATGGGCCATCCTGCCTGTGAAGCCACAAAGGCTTGTTTTAGGAAGAAAGCTTACATTCCGAGTAGTGAATCTTGCATGGTCTTGTTGATTAGTACAAAAACCCCTCCCGGTAGCTTTAGGCAGACAATTTTTACAACAGGCATATTCCCACAAACCGATTTACAAGTATGAAAGTGACACAGTTGTCTTGAGTATGAAGAAAACTGACAAGTCATTTTGATTAATTCTAAAAAGACGTTTAAAAACCCCTTTTCCAACACTGCATGCTGACCAGCCAGTTGGAGGGGTGCATCTGACACAAAATCGCAGGGAAAGGCAAAAGAAAGGGAGAATCAGAGTCCGTGTGTAGACAACACTGTCTGCTCACCGCCACGGCAAGCCCAGCCCTCTCCTTTTCCCGTTCCTTTAGTGCTCCCTGCAGGGCACCACACAGAGGACAGCCGTCATTACAGGCACTGGGTAAGACATGCTGCACATCACCATGTCCTGTGAAATAAAGAGCGATTTGTTTCACCGAGTCCACTCCACCCAAGGGAACTGTGACCAAGGACACAAACCTTGGTGGGAGGACTTTGCCAGCCACACCCTTCAGTGCTGTGAGTTTACACCACCCTATCTCACACCTACAGATATCCTTCCCTGTGTTTCAGGAATTCAAAGAAAATAATTTTGGAAAGGTTTGTCAGTAAACACAGCCATCTATGCACAAGAGCAGCAATGGGGCTCTAGACAGTAGCAGGATCATCTGCTCATATTAATTCTTTTTAATTAAAATGTACCCTCCAATTTCACCAAGTTTCAAAGGGAATACCTTCCCACCTGTTGTTATTCATATCAAGGTCAGATACCCTTCCTTTCCAATCATATCTGCAAAATAGACTTTAAATATATGTACAGGACTATCCTAAAGTATGTACAGCCTCTATATTTAACGTCTCAGTGTACTGGCCACCTTGGGAATGGTGGCCCAAGAAAGTTTAAGTTTTGAGAAATACAGCACATAACACTGCCAAATTAGTAAAAGTACAAAACTTTTCTTTGCTGACAGCTAAACTGGAGAAGAACATTCTCAATAAAACAGTTGAAAAAATATGGGCAGAGCCATGGAATTTGAAAAGGGGTAACATGTAAAAACATATTCCAGAAGGAATAAAATAATTTAGTTGTAATAAGTAATTCATGCTATTTTATCCTTTCCTTTATTAAATTTTAAAAAATGTGTCATCCTGCCCAAAGTTCTTTGGAAATTATATTAAAACACTCACTAGAATTTCAGGAAAATATTCCTAAACACATGAAAGCCTAGCCTTCTTCAGCCAAGAGTCACAACTTCCTTGCTTGAAAATCCTAACTCCAGCCAGGAAACAGAAAAGGACTATCCACCAAAGAAAAGCAGTAGCAAAAAACCCCCAGAGAGTTAATTAAACAAACACAAACTGTAATAGACCATAACTCGAAAATGCTACAGTCTGTGAAGAAAGTATGAAAATTATGGGGAAAAAAAATGCAGATACTCTTATTCTAGTGATCTCTGAAGTTACAATTTTGCAGTCATGTATCAAACCACAAGCAGCAAGTACAAGCCCTTCAAATTCCCACCTCTGCCGTGCAAGCACACACACACACATTCAATAATATAATCCTAAAGAGAGACAAGAACAGCAAAACAATCTCCTAGAAGAGCAGAAAGATACCTACTGTACAACCCAAAGAGCAATTAGAGAAAAATACCAAGATTTGAAACAGAAAAACATCTTCAAACTAGAAAGGTACTTTTGGATTTTGAATGGAGCACTTTTCCTCTAACCACTAAAATACAAAATAACCAGGGAAATACAAAAACAATCCTCTCACCCACAACTTCTGTACAATTAACTTGCACTGAAACACATGTAGGAAGGAAGTTGTCAAGAGTACGTTCATACTCTCTCACAGGTTACAAGCCCTGGAGTCAGCTTTCACCATTTCGCTTAGCAGTAATCTCTGATTCTTGCAGAACTGTTATAAAGTTAATTCTTCTGACAGTAACATTAGCACCCAAAAATCCCCATAAACACATTGAACAATAAAGCATACATATACTAAGGACACACCAGAACATACCAGAAGCTCAAACTTCCACAACTAAGTGTTCTGCTGACATGGTGTTAAACAAGCTGGCTTTTCCTGGGTGTTCAAGCACTGTGGTGGAACAGTGAAATGTGAAAGCCCATATTATGTGACACAGACTGTGGCCGAAAGACTGCTGACATCCTGAATATTCCTTGTACTTCTCTGCATTTTGACAACCAGGTTTTTAGGTTAACAGCGCAGGGGGAGCTGAAAACAAAACAGGACAGACTTTCTTTTGCCTAGTGTTTCACTTTAAAAGTTAAGAATGTTTGCTGAAGATTTTTAAAACCCTGTTTCATGTCTACACAGTGATTACTACAACAGAAATGCTACATTTAGAAGCCTACAGAGTCAGCAATGTCACCTCAGACAAGGTATGTGGCTCCACAGGTCTGCATCAGTGTCAGACAGTGCTTATTATTTGCTCCTAACGCAATGTTTAACATACTTACTTTCTCACAGACAGCCAACAAAAAGAAGCAGCAGCTTGCCCAGATGGATACGTGCTTTCATTTACCCTGGTTAAGGGTGAATGCTCAAACTCTGAGCGGCCCCACTCAGAACACCAGAATGACCACAAACGGGTAAATCTACCCCTGTGTAGAGCTCCATGGGTGCAACACAAAACTTAACAAAAAATAGCCAGGCCTGCAAAAATTTCTCCACTTGATAACAGGCCTTCTCCAATAACAGGGCCTGAGGCTAAATCTTTTCATCTTTAGTCAGAGTATCTGACAGTCTTCACCTACTGCTTTGGCAAGCAAGGATAGCTTCAAGTGTCGTTTTTACTCACTGGAAGTACTCAGTTGGCCAATGCTTTAAAACACAACTAAACCAAAACTAGAATCACACTATTGAAGGCAGGTTTAAAATTCAATTGTGTGATTTAACAGGAAAAAAAAGACCAGTTGCCTGTGCAAAAAAAGCTAGTTAGTAAGGCTAACAAGTGATTTAGGAAGTGTGTTGCTTCAAATTCTCACTGGAAGTTGGTTTAAGTATTCCTTACTATGGATGACAGCTCTCAGTTACAAGTATTAAGTCTTGTCAGAATGCTACCTTGCACAGTAACATCAAGTCTCTCCAGACCAATTTGGTACTGAGAGTAAGGGGAGGAATTGCTATAAACAGAAAATCAGTTTCACAGAACCAGAACCCAACTTGAGAGCAACAGGTTTCCTATGTCTATCACTACTACATGATTTTTGGCCTTGTAACAGCATAGGGCAGAAATCCAAGTAAACAAGCTTACCTCTATCTGAGAAACACACACATGGTCCAAAGACTAAAAGTAATGTTTTCCAAACTCCATGAAACACGTTTCAAGGTGTTAGGAAATTAATCTAAGAAACCAGTGAATTTAGTTAAAATTTCTATATTTCAAAAAATCTGACCGAGAACTTCTGAGCACATACTTGTAACATTTCCTCAACACAGTACATTTCAAAGCATTTTCTCATTTTATGACTCAGTTTGTAACTGAAGGCTCAAAAGTGTTCTTCTCTTTACTAAGTTCTACAACTTTTAACATTTCCAACAGCAATTTCTTAGTAATTTTCTAAAATGTGTGCCAAGGAAATTTACACACGTTTTTAACCTCTACAGCTAATAATAAGATCAAGTTTTTACTCTGCTCTTTTTAAAACAAAGTTCTCCTCAAATTCTACCCAAATTTTTCCTACCTTCCCACCCATTCCTGGCCAAAATCTGACGTATTATGCTCATGAGAAGCATTTTTATTTTGAGCTACTGTAGCAGCTACATTTATAAACAGAGGGTGCAGTCTCATTTCCCATAATCCAACTTGTAGTTATTGCATTCTGCTCCCTCATAAACTGGTGAGGGCTTTGACTGGCAACATTCCTTCAGTCCTCTCCCTGAATTTACTTCCCAGGACCTTAACTGAATGCAGAGAGCAAGAGAAAAAAAAAAAAGAAGAAAAAAAGAAAAGAGAGTTTTCTCAGTAACATCAAAGACTTATGTTTTAAATATTTGAAGGTTTCTGACTTATGCTTCTCCTAGGCATTTGCCATGTCCCTTGGTCACAGTGGGAACCCAGATGAGCTCTTGGTCCAACTTTTAACTGTCATTCTCTATTTTTCTTAAGATGGAAGAGGGTAAACCAAGCCACTTTATAAAAGCAGATACAATGTTCCATAGTTTCTAGAGGTTCACTGCCCACCTGTCACAGGAAAGGTTGCTGCAGACAGTACTTCAGCTGTCAGCCTCCCCAGATCTCTCGAACCAAGGCCACAAGTGTATCAGGACTTGGCTATCAGAGTGAACATCCCTGCTCAGGCAAGTGACAAGGCAACTTCCAAACCTGCCAACTCACTTAAGGCCCTTCCTCTCATCTCAGAACGCTGCACTTCCCGGAGGATTTTCCAGCGGACTCCCGTGTGCCAGAGGAAAACATTCACCTGGAAGCAAAACATGTCTCCTCCTCACTCGCAGCATCATCAGACACACACAAAGGCACCAGTGAGGGGGAATATGGCTGCTGTGAACCCCACCACACACCCTAACACGGGCTCCACCAGCGTCGGCAGAGTCTCTCCCGCACTCCGACTGATTAATCACTGCAGCTCGCCCCGTGAGGCCAAACAATAAACCCTGCCCGCACTGTCCCACCTCCACAGCACACACCTGCCCGGACACACAGCGATGCACCCGGGAGCAAACACCAGCCCCTCTCCAGCCCACGCTCCTGCCCCAGAAGAAAACCCCCAAAACTCTTCTCAGCACTTCTCTTCTGGCAGGAATCCATGGAACGATGGGAAGGACCACCACGTTTTCCTTCTGCTGCACCCCCTGCCCCACCCGGGAGAGAGATGCTCTGGCAATATCCCCTCTCCCAGCGCTCCCCTTATAAACCAGCAGCGATCTGTGCCCCACTGACTACTAACCCACGCCACGCCGCTGCCCGAAAGGAAAAACTTTCGCTTCCTATAGAGCTCCTCTCCTCCCCAGGACTACGTGAGCTATTTATTCCCCCTCCCACCTCCCGGGCTACTTCCCCTTTCCACCTCCTGGGCTATTTCCCCGGGCTATTCCCCTTTCCACCTCAGAGCTATCCCTCCTTTCCATCTCCCGAGCTATTCCCCCTCCCACCTCCGGGGCGTTCTCCTCAAAAACACGGGGGGAAAAGTCCTTCCGCCGGAGGTTTGCCCATGGCAGCCCCATTCCTTTGGCGATGGGAAGTCACTCTTACCGAGCATCATCCCGAGGAAAAGGGGTCCCTCATGACCCCCGGCTAAACTCACCCCCTCCTCCCGGGCCCGAATCCCCCGAAATCATCCCGTGCGGGCACCGAATCACCCCCGCGGCCCCAACCCCTCACTGAAGCTCCGGCCACCTCCACCGGAGGGGTCCGTCCCTCCCTTTCCCCGGAGGCGAGGGGACAGATCCCCACATCCCTCTCCACGGCCGCGTCCCGGGGGTGGGGAGGGGGAGGATCCCGGGAATGGCCGCACCGTCTCCTCGGGGTCGATGTCGATGCGGAAGGTTTGCTGCTGCAGGGTCTTCAGCGTGATCTGCATGGCGGTGGGTGCGTGCCGCGCTCCGGCCGCCCTCGTCCCTTCCCCGGGAAGAGGTGGCTGGGAAGAGGCCGGGAAAGGGAGGAGGAGGAGGGAGGCGGTGTCGGGCTCGGCGGGCGGGGGGGACGCGCATGCGCTCTCTGAGGCGCCCGGCAGGCGCAGGCGCGGGCGCACCTGAGGGCGGGGAGAGCGGGAGGAGGGGCGCGGGCGGGGACAGAAATATAAACACACAGAGAGCGAGAGACGAGATCGATTGGCGGGGAAAGGAGGTGTGAGGTCGTCGAGTCCGGCCTGTGACCGGACAGCACTGTGTCAGCGAGGCCGTGACACTCAGTGCCACCTCCAGTCGTTTCTTGAATACCTCCAGGGGAAGTGACTTCACCGCCTCCTTGGGCATCCCGTTCCAATGTCCAGTCACCCTTTCTGTGGAGAAATTCTTCGTAATGTCCAACTAAACCTTTCCTGGCACAGCTTGAGGCCGTTCCCTCTCCTCCCGTCCCTGTTCCCTGGGAGCAGAGCCCGAACCCCCCCGGCTGCCTCCTCCTGTCAGGGAGTTGTGCAGAGCCACAAGGTCTCTCCTGAGCCTCCTTTTCTCCAGGCTGAGCCCCTTTCCCAGCTCCCTCAGCCGCTCCTGGGGCTCCAGCCCCTTCCCCAGCTCTGTTCCCCTCTCTGGACTCACTGCAGGAACTCAATGTCCTTCTTGAAATGAGTGTCACAGACACAGCACTTTCAAGTTGTTACATAAATTTATTAATACATACTCACAGGTTTATAGTGCCTAAGTTCCATCAGTATGGGTTTCATAGCATCATAGAATATGAAAGACCATCTAGTCCCAACCCCTCTGCCATGTGCAGGGACACCTCCCACTAAACCAGGCTGCTCAAGGTTGCTTTATCCAACCTGTCCCTGAACACCACCAGGATTGGGGCATCCACAGCCTCCCTGGGCAATCTGTTCCAGTGTCTCACCACCCTCACACTAAAGAATTTCTTCCCAATATCCAACCTAAATCTCCTCTCTTTCAGTTTATACCCATCACTTCTTGTCCTATCACTACAGCTCCCAGAGAGGTGTCCCTCTCTGCTTTCCCTGCAGGCTCCTTCAGATACTGCAACCTTCTCTCCTCCAGGCTGAACAGCCTCAATTTTCTCAACCTGACTTCACAGGCAATCAGTGCTCCTGATGAAATTGGTGGCCTCCTCTGGACTTGCTCCAGCAGTTCTATGTCCTTCTCCTGTTGGGGACCCCAGAGCTGGATGCAGCACCTCAAGTGAAGGTATCACAAGAGGAGAAGAGAGGCAGAGTCACCTCCTTTGACCTGCTGCCCACACTGCTTTGGATGCAGCCCAGGATTCAGTTGGCTTTCTGGGATGTGAGCACACTGCTGGCTCACGGTGAGTTTAGTAGTTTGTAGTTTAGTGTTTGAGCAGTTGATGCATACATTTGATGGGTTATTAACCTGTGTTAATAACCTGCCCTGGTGCTCCTTAGGTAATAAAGGAGGAGCGCTGCTACAAATAAACTTTAAAGTTGAGCCAGCTGTGTTGGTAAAAGAGACCCTTTCCCCTGCACCTTGTAACCTCTTTCATCATCAGGTGTGGAATCTCCTTGTACTCTCTTCCATCTGCAGGCATGGGATCTCCTAGGGTGTTTTCTTTGTAACCAAGGCTTTCTTTCTGCAAAAAGGGGACGCTGATGTCAGGCTGACTTAATACTGTATTGCAATTAGACTCCAAATTTCCTAGTATTGTGTAATGGCCGGAGAATTTCTACTCTGCCACATTGTCAGCTCTATGTTTGTAATAAGAACCATCTTCTAACTCATTTTTACAGTAAGCTTGGCTTCCTCACCATTTCCTCTGCAGCACAACAGAGCAGGGGCCAGCAGACTGCAGTGCCAGGCAGGGGGAAAGCAGGACACCCCTTTCCCTGCAGGAGTGAGGGAGTGGGGACGTGTTACACGTACACACAGGGCTGGAGCTGCTGCCTTTGCCAGCATCCTGCTCATGCTCTGACACACAGCTGCCAGACAGCTAGAGACTCCTGTAGCTTTCGCAACTAAAAAGAAACCGCTGACTGTTGCTAGTAGGAATCCAGCATTCTTGACAGCACAGAATATCTTGCTTGCTCTGCATGGAGAGCCATTAAGAAAAAAAAAAAAAGAGAGAAAATATCACTTGCTATTTTTTGCTTGGATGGTTACAACTTAAAATATGCTGCTTCTTCACTTTCACTATTGCCTGATACCTAATCTAAGTCTGTACTTTGAAGACAAAAGGGATTTTTTTTTTTAACTTTTCATTCAGCAGTCCAGATATGTAAGTGCTGAGCTCCACATGCAAACTAAAGTACCTCATGCTGAGGGGTTGTGCCAGTTTCACTACTCTTTTCTGCTCAGAATGTGTTAAACTACTCATTCTGACTTCTGTGTTTGCTGGTTAGAGTGTGAAGCAGTTCTGCCCAGGGTTGAGAGTTCATTTGCACAGTGGCTGTTTAGCTCTGCTTTTAAAAGCCCCAGAATAACTGGGAGTCAACTCCAGAGGCTGTGAACAGCTAAGGATCAAGTTTTTTTCTGTCCATTTATTTGAATTTTGAAATAGAATAAAAAAAAAAAAAGAAGCTGTGAATTTTTTTTCCTCTGAGTGGCTCAGGAGCTTATGACAACTCATCATATGGGGAATGTAATAAAAAAACCAGATTCTTGGTATTTCCTCTAGCTCAACCCATTCAGCTCCATAAAATCTGGCAGTGCTTGTCTCTCCAGTTCTTTCTTGCAGTTGTAGAATTGAGGGTTGGAGTTTTTTCCCCAGAGTGCTCTCATCATTTAGTTTCATAGTGCTTCTCCTTGACAGCCAGTGCTTGGTGGGTTTTTTTCATTCTGTGTCTGAATTATTTTGAGTAATCGCCCTGTGTTCAGACTGGAATG
Organism: Mystacornis crossleyi; assembly: GCA_013400655.1. Taxonomy (NCBI): domain Eukaryota; kingdom Metazoa; phylum Chordata; class Aves; order Passeriformes; family Timaliidae; genus Mystacornis; species Mystacornis crossleyi. The sequence goes on along the minus strand of VYZQ01003300.1, from coordinate 3,893 downwards.
TCACAGTTAGCTAACTTCATTTACAACAGTTTATATGCTGACTCAGTGAGCATACAAACTTCTCCTATGCAAAGAGAAAGAACTTGGATTGATTTGAGAGTGATGTGAAATGAAGTCCAAGACTTAGAAAGATGTTTTGGTGGCAAATGCATACAATGATTACTTTTGGATTCCCACTTTAAAGTAACTTGATCTCCCTGGTGCTCTTCATCCAGCTTTGTGCTGCCCTGGCTTAGCCCTCCTCAGTTCTTTTTGGCTGTCCATTATTCCCCAGAAACTGCTCTTTACCCATACCTGTTCACAGCTCTGAGCACACGGGTTCACAGACCCTGACTGTTACAGAACCTGCTGTAACAATATCAGTGTGCACATGTCTGCGAGTTGTCACCTCAGGTGATATGTTGTCACCTCTCCAGCCACAGAAGAAGTCCTTGTTGCGTGATACTACAGTTTGTCCACTTACCTTGGGAAAAGCTTCCTTGGTTTTCAGTGGCAAAAACTGAGGCAAATACTCAAGTCATTGCTCGTGGTAAGTCAGTTCAACCTCTGCACTAACATGCAATGAGTACCCACACTCTCTTTGCTACCTGGGTCATCGCACTGTCTTAGATACTTGTATGCAAATAAGGCTGCCCATCATTATTATCACTGCCACAAGTCCTACCCAGATTCTAGGAGTGACGGCAGATAAGGAATATGAAGGTGACTCTCACCCCAAAGAACAGTTTAGGGAAGCAAGTGGTAAAATGTGCTTGCAAGAAACCACCATTCTGTTTAAGACCTTTTGAGGTGGGTGCAGGTTTTTCAAAAACAAGAGAGCAGCAGCAGAAATGGCCTGAGCAAGGCCCTGAAGGTATAGAAAGCAACTTGTTTTGGCTGTGTTGAACTGGGAGGAGGCATGTAGAGGGCAGTACTCCAGGCGGATGCCTGTCAGTCTGGATAACAGAGGTAATGGAATGAAGAGGCAGGCTCTCGAGCTTGTGGTGATGGTTAGGAAGAGCTGTTACACAGATAGATGTGTAGCAGAGCTCCAGAAGGGCAGCACAGCCTGGAGAGACTTGGGATCAAATGGAGCACATGCTTGTAATGTAGAGGTGAGGGAAGGTAGCACCATCACTGACAGGCAGTAGTACGACCTTACCCTTAATGAAAGGCAGCATTTCACACTTATTTCACAATGAGTGACCTATCCCTCAAAAATGCTTCAAAGGCAGCCTTTTCTCAGTGGCTGTTGACGTGAAATAGACATGAATTAATGTGAGGTGTCCTGGGATGTAGAGTTTATTTGCGATGAGGGTGAGATTTTCCAGTGAGTTGACTGGTCTCTGCTGTTCCACACATCTCTGTGCAGATCTCCCACTGGCTTTCTCTGTATCACAAATTAGTTGAGAATGCCAGTGGACCTTTTGTGAAGGCTGAACCCACTGCAAGCACGTCTCTGGAGTAGGTGAACCTCTACTTAGATTCCAATTTGCAGTAAGTCTTACAGTGTAAATTAATTCACCCCTAATCTAGTTCTGCACGCACTGTGGAGCTTTATCTGCCTCCTGTTGGCAGCATTGTCTCTTTCAGTACAGAAATAATTTGGGGGTTTACTTGTGCTGTGAAACTGCTACCACGCTGCCTCAGTCATCCTCATTTATTGTGCAGGACTAACACTGAAGCACCTTCACACTGTTTGTCATGATAGTAAAGAGCAGCTGTGCAGGTTAATCAGCTAATTAGAGAGTGAGGTATTAGGCAGTGACTGTGGAGGCAGTGACTGCATGCAGCAAGGTGGTTGTAACCACTTCAGCCACTACCAGCTGCAGGAAGAAGAGGGTCTGGATCTTGCTTTTCTTTGGATTTAGCAGTGTTCTCTCAGGTCTGCATGCCTCATGGTCTGAAAAAAAAAGGTTCATGAAAAGGGGCTGCATCCTTCAGACTTGGAGAAATCTCACTCTGAAGCATGGTATTACCATGGATGAGGGAAATCTTTGGGTGCATTTTCAGCAGCACGCTCAGAAACATGGAAATTCCCATTAGAATTCCCCTCAGACATTGGACACTATGGATGTTAGCACTGGAGTCTGCAGAGAAGAACCTGCAGTTCAGTTTTATCGCACATGCTGATGAAAAGTTAGTATGAGATCAAAATGAAACCCAGTCTTTATTGATAAAAGGGACTAAAATTTCTTTTATGCAGGGTTCACACTTGAGGTCTTTTATTTTGAGAGCGATTGCTTTTCTGTTGTTAATTTTTTAGCCTGATTGACACTCAAACAGCTGCCAAGAATACTTAGAATTCAGGATAAAATAACAGTGTGGCAAGTGACTTAGACTATCATCTTGACAGGCTTATGTATTTATTATGCTAATTATGTGGGGGTAGTAATAGTATTAGGAATATCTAGATATTTTCCACCAGTAAAATCAGTACCAAGTATGGGGAAACCCACAAAAGATTTCTCAGCTGACTCTACTCTGAAAATTTTCCTTAAACATATAATAAATGTTCTCATATTCAGCTGCAAAACCTTTTACTGCAATTTATTTCCTCTATACCGAGATTTAGGAGCAGTAACTACAGTAAGTACATGAACCTCTTAATTTGAAATCACTTTTAATTTATTTTATACCATTTATTAAGGAAGTAAGGGACAAGTGGTGGGGAGGGGAATCTCAGTCCAGGGAGTGTCTGCAAGGCATGCTGCCTTCAGGAGCTATTCCTGGAGCATTGCTGCTGACAGTCCAGCTTCACAACAGCACTGGGCTTGCACTTGGAATCTAACCCCTTCGTGTATCATTTCATTTGTTTGTTTATAGGCTCCCTTGCCATCATATCAGTGACATTTTGCAACTGCAGAAAATGGGGTTTGCCAAGAAAGGCCAAATGAGATTTGAAGTTGAGTACCAGGCTGCATTAGTGCTTTGTGCCCCAACCATTTCAAAGAAGAAGTCATCTTCCAGGCATGTAACAGCCATGGCTGGTGACTCTGGAAGGTTATCCCAGCAGTGTCAATGCCCTGAACTATTGATTGGCACTGGAATCAAGCTCTTTAAATCTGTGTGTGCAGAAACTACTTGGGAGATAGGAGAGGGAGGTATTGAATTCTGTATGCTTCAAGAGAATTTATCTGGAAATGAAAAATTCATTTTACCCATGAAAAGTTTCCTTATTTAATCACTGGTTTCTTTGGCGTGCCAGACAGCTGAAAGGGAAGGGAATAAAAATTATTGGGGTTTGACAAATGCCTCTGAAGACAGTTATCTGATGTCTGTGTCTAGCAGGAAGGGCTGCTGTGGCTCTAGGGGGGTTTTACAGTGTTTCAGAGTGCAGACTCTTTGCCAGCTATTCTAATATTTAGGCTTTGTTGGAGCTTCTGTCTGTGTCCCTGCCTGTCCTGTAATAACAAGGACAAATGGAAGCCGGAAGCTGTACGTTGTCCTCTTGTGGTTCTGCAGAGCTGCTGTGGAAAGGCCAGACATCTGAATATTCCAGAGCAAGGCCAATAATTGCATGAGCCATTAGAATGGCAAACAGTGCAGCCAGCCAGGGTAGCCCATTGTTATTGACAGTTGTCACAAGGTGAGTCTTCCCAGCTTCAGAAGCAGTTGCAGAAGGGATTGCTGAGTGCTCTATAAAAAGCTTCTAGGAAAATGACGTCAGGAATCATCAGCAATTAATCTGGAACATCGATTCCAAGAATAATATTTATCTGAAAAATAGTGAATCAAATCCTACAGGTCTAACTGGGCCTACTGTGAATAAATTAAATCAGTTTATTTATGTATGAGTCATTAATCATATTGCAGTCATCACTGTGGTTATCTGAAAGTATTTTAATTTAATCAAAATGCAGTTAAAACTCATATAAACAAATTTTTTTCTAAGTTATTGTCCTGGTTTGGAC
>VYZQ01003287.1:0-12045 GCA_013400655.1 Mystacornis crossleyi | reverse complement strand
TTTTTTTTCTTTTTCTTTTTCTGTGTGAACCACATGCACACACAATAATTAACCAGCGAGGAAGGTCAGAAAGGAAGTGACTGGGGAAGATGTACTTTAAACACAGACTTTCATGAGGCTGTGGGCTGTAATTAACTGGAATGTTTGTCTGAGGTTCCCAGGTTACGTGTTGCATATTAGATAAGTTATTAAAGAGGCAGGTTTTTATTTGTCCTTTTAACTATCAAAGCTTTAATGGCTCTTCAGCTCTACCAAATTAAATCTTTTTTTTTTTACATTTGGAGAGTATTTATTTCTCTTTTCTGATGGGGTTTGGTGTAACCCCAGCATTGCTTTAGGTTAGAAATACTGTTCAGGGTTATAGTGTAACATGAACTGCTGGTCATGAACAGTTTGTCATGGACAAACAGCCTTTGGGAATGCAGGAGGAGGAGAAGGCAAGTGTGTTCACAGAGAGATGGAATGGTCTAGGTTGGAAGGGACCTTAACGCTCAATCCCGTGGGCAGGGACACCTTCCACTAGACCAGGTGTTATTTATTTTAGGGAAACTGGGAACCTCTGTGAGGAAACAGTGAGGAAGCAGCCCTAAAAGCAGTCAGCTGAGGTGTTTTCTCAGGGGGGAAATACTCATTTGGTTCTCCAAAGGTTCCACTCCTTCTCTGGAGGGAGTGATCAGGGTGAAGCACATCTAAAAGCTGTGATTCCCAACTGGAACAGCTCTAGAGAAGCTATTGGGTGATCAAGAGAGCCCAAAGGCTGGAAGGGGACACCTGGCAGGTAGAAAGGAGTGGGAGAGGGCTGTTGAGGCTGATCATGCTGCCACAAACCCAAACACGGGTAGAGATGACCCGTGAATACGTCTGGAGACCAGGGTGCCTCAGGAGATGGTTTCTGAGCGTCAGAGGCACGATGCTTCCCAGCAGGGAAGTGGTGTCCAAAACCCGGGTGAGTGCAGTGATGCAGAGAGGAGTCAGCCCGAGCTGTGGGTTGGACTGCAGCCTGGGAACGAGCAGCACTAACTCCTGCAGACTCCAGTCAGGAATTCGGAGGTTTAGACAGCGTTTACTTCACATGGGGAGAGTTTTGATGGGTACTTGGGCAAGCTGGAGATGCTTCAGAGTTGAGAGTAGTGATGGTTTCTTGGTGAAACCCACTGGAGGTTCAGCTCTGACTTTCTGTGGTCATGCTTTGGGGGAATTTTCAATATCCAGTGAGGTTTTTAATGGGGCAGCAACACGGCTGATCGGTGCTGCCCTTTTGTGGCACCACACTTCTTCCCCCGTTGGACCACGGAGATGCCTCAGGTTCCTGAGGATCCACGGATTCTGGAGGAGCCAGGCATGGCTGTGGTTCCACAGCTGAGGACAGGTTCCCTCCTCTGGCTGTACTTTCCATCTGGAAACAATGCTTCTTGAAAATAGGGAAGGGTTTTTAGTTTTTCCTGTGTTGTGCTGGGCTCTGATTTTTCCTGCCGGGGCTCTCTCTGCGCCTCGTCAGGAGTGACACAAAACACACGGAGCAAGAGCCTGGTTTAAAGCAGAGCCCGTCTCCATCCTGGGGACGAGCTTTTCCGTCCTCAGCCACAGATGCACGCTGTGTTTTCCGTGCCAAGCAGCCATTTTAATCCGTGCCAAATTTCCCTACAAAAGGCAGCAGCACGCGTGGTTTGCTCTCACGTGTGTGTGGCTGTGAGTGTGCACACGTGGTGGGAGCAGGGACATGGCTTTTCCTGGGTGTTCCCTGTCCCCAGCAGGAGCTGCTTGGTTTTCTTCTAGAAGCCACCCTCCAGAAGTGAAAACATCAGCTCCTGTGGATAAAGGCAGACGTGAAGGAAATAACTTCTTGCAGCCAGAATACATAAAACTTTATTTTTTTTCCCTCCTGCAGTCTACTTTTTAAAAAAGACAAAATAATGCTTCCTCAGGCTAATCTTACGTCCATCCTCTGGCATGAGGAAACATCTGCTCTCCATGGTAGCCTCAGTTGTCCCAGCCAGTTCCCTCTTAGAGTTCCTTTCTTTTCCACTGACAATAGTTGCCTCCAGCTGCCTTCATTCCTGCCGACCAGCAATCCCGAAGCCAGGAGCCCATCCTGGTGTCCAGGTTTAGCTCAGGGCAGGTTTAACCATCTCCTTGGGAGGATTCTAGCAGCTCGTGCTGGTACACAGCACAGCCCTCCTGGTGAGATCAGGAGTCTCTTAGCCATGAGGATGCTCAAAGATCACTGATATAGCAGCAAAAAAAAATCACCCCTGTCCTTGCAGCCTCTTCATCTGCCTTAGGGGCTGGTTAGTGTCTCCTTGGAGCTGGGAATTTGCTCTGGGAGCCAGAGCTGCCAGCAGTGCTGTGATGTGGTGAATGACACTTGAGGTGGGTTTGTCACTAACAAATTGGGTGTTGACTGCTAGAGAGGAGCATTTGTGTTGGCGAGGCCCTGTAGGCCAGGGGTACTCAGCAGCTTTTCAGCAAAACTGTTTGTTTGTGGAAGGAATCTGGGTTTTTGGTCTGCCTTTGGAACAAAACCATTCCCACCCTCCTCAGAGGCTTGGCTCTCCCTGCTGAGAGGAGCTGCAGCTTCCTGCTGGGGTCCAGGGTGGGGAGCTGTGGGTGGCTGTGGTAGGGCTGGTCCCATGGCTGTGTTTAGACAGTCCCTGGCCACCAGCATTTCCCTCTCTGTCGTGCTCCTCCTTCCCCCTCCGGGTGCTTTTACCTACCTGCTGTGTTTTCAGCCGTAGCAGTGACAACGTGGCTCTTGAGCCAGGGCAGGAAACCCTGGAGGGTCACAGCTTTCACCCTCCAGGCATGGAAGGGCTGCTCCTGCTTTCCATTCCTGGTGAGAAAATTACCCAGTGGTGGAATTTCTCTCTGGCAGAGACATTGTGCCAGCGTTTCCTCTGCTTGTCACTGTGATCCCACCTTTACTTTTCCTACATGGAAAGGGAAACACCTTTTTGTCCTGACCCGGTCGTTTGTTTCCTGGTGCTTTGTCTGACGGGGATTGCAAACCCCAAAAATAGGCAAAGGGATGAAAGTGCAGAGTACAGGAGCAGCTGTGTGACCAGGAACTGCTGAAGGGTGAGGAGAACTCTGGAGAAGACCTTTCCTTGGAAGAGCCTGCTGGGAAACAAGTTAATTTGTCCTCGGGGTCACGTGCGTTTTATTGCCACAGATGTGCACAGAAGAGCAGTGCATGAAAGGGAAAAAATATTAATTGCTGTTAAAAATGTGAATCCGCAGCCTTGTGATTCCTGGGAACTTATTATGCAGGATCTGTTCCCACCGAGTGATGACACCCTCCTTGCAGTGAGCAGTGTCTGGTTTCATTCCAGCAGCACAGGGAGGTGGATCTGATCCAGCCCCGTCTCCCTCTCAGAGATAACTCTGTCCCTGTCTCCCTCCAGGACCGTGGCAGCCGAGGTCAGGAAGCAGATCTCGGGGCAGTATGGAGGCTCCCCACAGCTCCTCAAGAACCTCAACATCGGAGGCAGCGTCTCTCATCACACCACTGTAAGTCGTGCCTGGAGCAGGGGTTGCTGAGGATGCTGTCCACAGCTATTTTACCATTTGGGAACAAACTGCACTGCTGGCAGGTTGTTGACCTAAGCAGCTCTGATAACACCAAGAAAAAAAATTCCATGCAAAACCCACCAATTCTGGGGATTTCTGCAAATCAGTTGGTGTGGCTGGGAATTTGTGTTTCTGCAGAATCTTTGCAGGACAAGGAGCTCCCTCGTCTAGATATTAGTTGTTTTATCCACAAACAGCCTGGATGGGGCATTAAATTCCATGTGTGTGTGGTTCTCTGCGTGGAGAGCTCTTTGCAAGCTCCTGCACTTCAGGTTGCTGTTTTCCTGTCCTTCTGTCACTCTTGAGAGCAGGACCACATCTACTCTTCTGAACTATTTTCAGCATTATTGTGCAAGTTGAGTGTGGTTATTCCTCAGGGATGTGTGTTTACTTACAATTTTGCAGCCCACTTTGAAGAGCTGCATTGTCAGAATCAGCCTTTCTGAAGTCAGACTTTCTTGCATGGCCTACCAGTAACCTTCCAGATTTATTGTGGTAAACATTTCAAGAGCGCAGCAAACTTTTTCAGGCTGGAAATGTTTGATTTGGGGTCTTGCTTCAGGTCACAGCAGTTCCTTTTGCAGCAGTTGACTTGAAAAAGGAATATTAGAGCATCTTGTTTTCTTCAGAGAGGGGTGGTGAGGTCAGGCAGGGCTGGAAATGTGCCCTGAGTTCGATTGTGCAAGTGTTGTGAGTTTACAAGAGTTCTTCTCTTTGGAGTAGGGTCCTGTAGTGTTTCCCCAGTTCCTGGGATTGTGGGAATGAGTTCCTGGGAATTCCCTCTGCTTCACGTCCAACGTAACCTGTTAAAGCTTCCTCCTGTGGAGCACAAACGTGTCCTCGGAGCTGAGTGTCACCTCCAAAGGGCTCTCCAGGCTGACCTCTAGCTCAGAAAAGTGACTTCACTGCGGGCAGAAACGTCATCCCTGAGGAGATCTGGCTGTGCCAGAGGCACTAGGGATGGAGGCAGGCTGGAATTGCTGTCATTTCCCAGGAGCACAGGGAGAGCAGAAGGCTGAGCTGAGAGCAGCGTGGTGGGGACTGAGCACGGGGCTGAGCGCGGAGGAGGGTTAATGAGAGAAGGGTTAATGAGAGAAGGGTTAATGAGAGCTGCTGCCCAGGCTAATGCCTTATCTCAGTGGCTCTGCTGTGCTGTGCAGTGATAATGCAAAGCCCTGACTTGGCAGTTCTGGATGGTCTTTTGCATAATCCAGCATTAGAATAGGGAGGGACCCCTGCTATTAGCGGTGTGTGCAGCGCTCGGGGTCACTGACTGCGCCTCCCTGCAGCCCTGGACAGCTGAGGATTGCACTCCCTCTGGATGTCCCTCCCAGCAGCTGCTGTGCCTCCCTTCTCTCACCTGTGGTTTCCCCTCGGAAGGAGCTGGCTGAGTTGGCTTTCTGCTCCCAGAAAGTGAGATGTCATCTGTGCACCTCTCCAGGCTGCTCCTCACCCAGCCATGTTTTTGATCATTTTTTCCTTGTAACGCCTCCTTTCACTCTGAATTGTCTCTTCCACTTCTTCCTCCTGTTTCTAAGGTTTTTCCATTCTGTCACCAACCAAATTCATGCTCAAAGCTTCAGTCCTGTTCATCTTCGCAGGCAATGTTTGGTACAGGATCAGACTTGTTGGTCGTGGTATTGTCAGTAGCTCTCATTATCCTCTTGCCGTGCTGTTTGCTAGTAAATATATGCAAGAATCTATAAAAAAGCTGGAAAAGGTCATGCTGGCTGGAAGCAGGCTCTGAGCTTTTCCTATCAAACTGCATTGTATGATGGCTGCTGTGATAAGCTCCCAGTTTGTCACATTAAATTTGGTGCTGAGCAGAGATGCTCTGCAGAAGCCTGATTAACACGGGGCGATGGTTTGTAGGAGATAGTCTGTAGGAAAAGTCTATTTAGTTAAGTCATGAGTCTGTATCCTGAGGCTGCAGAATACGACAGAGGTTCGCTTGTCTGAATTTTGGGTTAATTTCTCTCCCCGAGGCATCCGTCAGGATCTGCTGTGCCTGCCTGGCCTGGTTTGATAATCAGCATTATGCAGAGGGGAAGCACTGCTGTGTGAAGCTGTGCTTGCTCTGGAAAAGTTCAGTTCTGTGTAGCCATACTGGTTTAAAAGCCTAAAGTAGGGCATGTAGTGTGGGAGTGAGTAGGAAATTCCTGCTAAAATGCTGTGTGATTGAGTTTCAGCATCTCCACAGTGGCAGCACCTTGGGACTGGGGGGTTCCAGCCTGCCAGAGTTCAAGAAATATTTGGCTAACGCTCTCAGGCACAGGGTGGGATTGTTGGGGCTGTCCTGTGCAGGGCCAGGAGTTGGACTCGGTGATCCTTGTGGATCCCTTCCAGCTCAGGATATTCCATGATTCTGTGACTCCAGGGATAGTGCAGACGTGGTCTCTCATGCCCATCTTGCTCACTGTGGTGAGATAATTCTGCTCCAGACAAGGTCAGCACTGATTCTCTGACAGTTGCCAACAGCAGCTGCTTATGATGGGTTGTCTGAGAGTCTTATCAGTCCAATGGAGATAATTTTATGGAAAAATGGAGGGTTTTATGAATGAAGAGCCCTCAGCACCGTGGTTGCTTGGGCCTTTTGTTTCTCGTCAGCTGAAGCCAGTGCAGGGATGTTCCTCACTCCACAGATCTGCCCGTGGTTGAACCTGGGGTAAATGCAAAAACCTGTCAGCTGAATTTTAGCAAGTCGCTTCCCTTTTGCCTCACAAGCAACAGACAAAATGCTGCCAGAACTGTTTCTAATTTGGTATCTGGTAGAGCTGGGGAGAAGACACTGCTTTCAAATGAGTTTATTATTGTCAGCCTCCACCCTTCTGCCAATTTAGGAGCAGCTGATTTTAATTGCACATTCCTCAAACCCCAGACACAGGTCCGGGGCCCTCAGAGGCTTTTCCTGTGTAACCCAACGTGCCAGGCTGGGACTCCTGGCAGGATGCAGTCCCTGCAGCTCTGTGCTTTTTATTTTTGCAACCCACAACAGAAGGCCCTGACAGTTTGTTATTGAGAAACGGGAGCTGTGAGCTCCGAGAGTTCCGCGAAGGAGGGTTTATTTTTTTGGCAGTGATTTTTGCATTTCTCTCCCGGCCCACTGGTGAATGGAGTGTGCATTTGCACCTTGCTGGGCGTGCTCTGCTCACCCCGGGTTCCTCCAGAGGCTCGGTGTTCCCTGCTGGGAGCTGGTGCCTCTCACCAGCAGCCCCACTGGGTGAGAGCAGAGAGCCTGCTCTTCCTCTGGGAGAATTCCCCAGCATCTTGCAGGATGGGGAATTGGCTCTGTTTGTTTGATGAACCGGGCTGTTTACTACGGGCCATTATAATCCCTCATGACTAACCACTTTCTTTTCTTCCCGAGTTTGTTTTTTTCTGTGGAGCAGCTCCTTGGGCTCAGTTAACCCTGTCTGCTGGAAATAGATAAAGACTGACAAAATCTTGGACTTCTTTTTTCACTTTTGACTGCCACGGATAATTGTTGAAATGTTTTTGGTTGTTGTCCAAAGCTTGTTTTTTTTTTTTTTTTTCCCCCCAAGAAAAAGTTCTCTTGATTTTTAAAAATCTTTACAGGGTTTTCTTCTATTTCTTTACGTCTTTGGAGGTATATTTTAATAGTTGGACATGGCATTTAGTGCAATGGTCTGGTTGGCCAGGTGGTGCTCAGTCAAAGTTTGGACTTGATCTTGGATGACTTTTCCAACCTTAATGATTCTGTGATTTAATTAGAAGAGCAGCTTTTTACAAAACTTGCAGATAAGCAGCGTGAATGTACATTCAGTTGTTTTATAGAAAAATCACAGCTTTTTCCAAGGGATTGGGGTAATATTTCCTGTCTGTTGATGTACGTTACAGCAGAGATGACTGTTGGTATTTAAAGGACCGCTGTTACAAGAGATACTAATTAGTCTGGGAATAAAGGGGTCTGGATTCTTGGATGTGATGTGATCTGACCACGTCTGCTCTCAGCACTCCGTTTTCTCCCTGCAAAATGAAGGTGCTGACATTTACATATCTTTATAAAGCACTGCTGGCTTTATGGGCATTATCTGGGCTAATTGAGGCTTTGTCTTGGATTTATTGGATGTCAGACTTTGGCCATGCATTCAAAGATAGCATCTGATTATTCAGTGAGAGAATATAGATTCCTTTGTATATTTCCATTGTTTATTTTAACATAATTTAAGAGAAGAAGAAAAGGCGATTTGTGCAAATGAATGGGAAGCACAGCAAGGGAAAACGTGGCAGTGCCCTATGTGGCACTGAAAAGGGCGTTTTGCAGTGCTCAGAGCCAAGTAATTTTATCACCAAAAATTGCAAAGGAAAACGAGCCGGGTCCTTGTGCTGTCTCAGGGCTGCTGAAGGCTGAGCAGTGACTCCCATTTTATGTGTATCCTGGAGGTTTTGCCCTGCCTGGCTCAATGGCCTCTCCTCATCAGACAGGGGAGGATGGGAGAGGCATCCACATCCTCTTCCCTGCCTCCTCCCCTTGGGCACTGCTCACAGTTAGCTCTGCTCTGGTGCAGGCACTTTCTGTAGGACACCAGAACTGCTCCCATTCTCTTGCTAAAGTCAGCAGCGTGCCCTGTTGCAAAGGTCAGGAGTGTTTTATCTGGGCAGGTGAGTCTGGTGCCCACGGAAAGGTTGCTGAGTCTCTGCAATAACTTAAACAGTTCACGTGTTAGCAGAGGTAAACACTCTTAACTAAATGATATTATACCAAGGAATTGTTAATAAACAGGCTGGGAGAGCTGGGGGTGCTCACCTGGAGAGGAGAAGCTCCAGGGAGAGCTCAGAGCCCCTGCCAGGGCCTAAAGGGGCTCCAGGAGAGCTGCAGAGGGACTGGGGACAAGGGACAGAGGGACAGGACACAGGGAATGGCTTCCCACTGCCAGAGGGCAGATGTTAGGAGAATTCCTTTCNGGCTGTTACTTGTTCCATGTAGGATCCTTCTTTAGGTAGGTATATTTGTCATTATTTCACAGAATCCCACACTGGTTTGGGTTGGAAGGACCTTGAAACTCATCCTATTCTACCCCCTGCCATGGGCAGGGCACCTTCCACTCTCCCAGCTTGCTCCAAGCCCCATCCAGCCTGGCCTTGGACACTTCCAGGGATGGGGAATCCATTTCCTTTCATTAGAGGCTTTTTCTGACTCAAGCATTGTGATAGAATTTGCCACACACTGCAGATCTCACAGAATCCAGGGCTCAATACCGAATATTCTCAAATCCTAAAAATGGAGGCTTCAGACACAGCTTACAGCAATTTTTGGGGCACGATTGCAATTTGAAATGAAGGACTTTAATCAGCTGCTCTCTATGGTAATGACATCTCACAGAACATCATGCAAAAGAAGGAATAAGAGCCAGAGCAAAGCAGGAGATAGGGAACTGCATTCCAGAGGCAGTGGGGAGGTAATGACTGCACTCAGGGCTGGGGAGGTGTCACCCTTGGTGAGGCTTGGGAGCTGTCTGTGGTTGATGGAAAGCAGAGATTGCCTAGGAATCTCCTTGGTTCATTTGAATATTTCCATGTATTATAAATGCAGCCAAAAAATGAAGTGCAGGAGTTCTCTGGGCTCACCAGGCTCAGGAAATCAGGAGTATGGGTTTTCTGAAATGCAGGGATGGCAGTAGACAAATACGTGAGTCTTTGAATTTGGATCCATTTGGATTATTTTTGGAGTGCTTAGTTGAAAGAAAATGTCATTTTTGCAAGTAAAACATGTTTTTTCATGCCTTGAGTGTTGTCAGTGGTTAATATTACACTGCTCGTGTTTCAAAACCTCTTAGAGTGACTTGCCTGTAGTTCACACTTAAAAATAAACCCAATGCCTCTGATTAGCAAGCTTATTTCTTTAAACTGTTACCCTCTTTAACCTGCCTGCAAATTGTAATTTTTTTTTTAGCACGTTACATTTCCCTCTTTCTCAGATTTATTCTGAGCCCTTCCAGTACATCAGATTTGACTCCTGTTCCCTGAGATACCAGTATCCCTTTAAGGGTGGCAGGGTTTTGCCACAAAAAGCAGAGGCCATCTGCATTCCTGAGTGCTCTGCAAGGGAAGTGACTGTTTGCCCTGGAGACCCAGAGATAGCTGAGAGAAGGCTGGGGCTCAGCTTTGAAATGTTAATCTGCTGCTTCTGTCCTTCCAGGATTTTGCCCAGGGAAGGCAGTGGGTGGGAAGTTGGTATTTAGAATTTGGAGCTTTGGCACAATCTGTTGCAGTTTTAGCACATTATAAAGTGCTTAATATTTAAGGAGGTATTGGAGTTAAGATGGAACTTTGTCCTGATTTCAAAATTGGCAAGAAATATCACCCTGATTTTGAAGAAGTGCTTCAGCTGCCAAGTAAAAATAGCAGTCAGGATCCTCCCTGTGATGAGGAGCTCTCTGCAAGGTTAATTTTTCAAGGTCCCTTATCGGATCCTCACAGGGAGTTTTACTCCCACACAGGAGGCAGGAGCTACAACCTTCCACACTTTGCCATTGTCATTTCTACAGAGCCCTCAATTGTGCTGTGATCCTCACAGGGGCTGGGTCTTGGGAATTGTGCATCTCACTGGAGATAAAAGGGAAGTTGGGCTTGGACTGGGCCACAGCAGCTTGGGTTCAAATCCTTGTTGTGCCAGATGCATCCTGCCAAGCTGTCACATCATAACCTCCCAGTGAGATTGGGCATTTCAGGAGGGCAGAGGTGAGGGAGGGAGAAGGAAACGGGAGGGGATCTTGTTTTCCGTGGCTGTGCTGTCATACACAAGCTGGAAGAGTCTGTAGCATCGTAGCAAGGATTTGAGTGTGTCGCTTCCAGCGTGTCCCACGAGACTCCTCGTGGTGCTCAGGACAACACGGACAACACGTGTGAGCTGGGCAAATGTGCCCCGTGCCCAGCTGCTCGTGTCGGGAAGGGATAGGCCAAGGTCCTCCAGGCAAGACTGGGAATGCCCTGGAATGTCAGGGCGCTGTGCTTCACTCAGTCCCCGGGAGATGGAGATAATAATTGTCCCTTTTTCTGCCCTAGTTGCTACTGAGCTCCTGTACTGAGCCTCTGTGCAGTGCCCAGGAGAGCAGATCTCGACTCTCCAGGCCCCTGCACAGGTGTAGGTGGCTCAGGAAGGCAGGGAACGAGGAGGGGGCTCTCCAGGCTCTCGCCAGGAATGCCACAGCAGAGCAGCTCTTGTACAGACCTGACCTCTGCATTGTATTTTTTTGTTTCCTTGTGGGAGCTTTGCAGCGTGGTGCCCTGGGTGTAGCTTTGCCTGTGTTATCCCTTTGTTCCCGAGTCCTTGGGATGCTTGGCTAAAGGGAACGCAGGTTTGTGTGACCCTCCATGGAGTGATGCCTCATCCCCTCACCGAGGCTCCTGCAGATTTGTGCAGGGGCTTTTGGAAGTGATGATGATGACCCAGGTAGGTGCTCGAAAGGAGGAAATAAATAGGAGAGAGACACGTGCACTAAAACTCCACAAAAATACAATGTTTGCTGTCTGGAGAAGGGCAAAGTCGATAGGGAACGCAGTTTTATTTTCCAGCTTTTAAGGGGATGTAACAGTGAAGAATAACACAACCTTAAAGAAGAAAGCTTGAGTGTCCCCGCTGCAGGAGAGCTGTAAACCTTTGAAATAGGGGTTTGTCCTGCAAGTGCTGAGAGCCAGAACTGCAGCAGCACAGCTGCACCTCTGGAAACTGCCTGTTCAGTGGGTTAGAGAAGCCAAATCCAGCAGGCTGCTGTCCGAGTTAACTGATGGAATGTGTCTATGGTCAGGTTAAGGACATGCAAAATTGTTGTTTCCAAGTGAGGGGTGTGATTTGGGTGATTGTAAGTCAGAGAGAGGGAGTCCCGTTTGATTTCTTCTGTACTTTGAGTTTATCAGCACTGTGATAAACACAGTGTTTATGTTGGCAGGGAGCAGGTTATGCCCCTCTTACTCATCCTGAGCTGCCCTTTCTCCCCACATAGTCCTCCTGTAGATTTTAATAGCACCAGAACAGTGCTTGCCACGAGTGAGGTGGCAGTGCCTGATCCTGGGATAAACGCTGAGTGAAAACCGTGAGTGTCTGAAAGGTTGTCCAGAATTTCATTTGTAATTACAGCCTGCACAAAATCAAAGAGGATTTTTTTAAAAGAGCAGCAATTCTGGGAGCAGGTTTCCTTTGCATATTTTTAGCATGTATTTGCCAGTAATTTACATTATTCTGTAGTTCCTGGTGGGGAAGATGCTCAGGGCTCTTGCAGAGTTTGGTTTCTGGAGGGTCTTAATAAACTCAACAGAAATAGACCCCCCGGCAAGGATTTCTTGCAGTAACACTCCAGAATTCCCCATTAGGTTTATTAGGGGGAGACCACACTGAGGCCTTTCAGTACTTAAATGGGACTTATAAAAAAAACAAGGAGAGTGACCTTTTACACAGGCAGGCAGCGATAGGGAGAATGGTTTCAGACTAAAAGAAGAGAAATTCAGATTAGATATTAA
>VYZQ01003268.1:1500-19809 GCA_013400655.1 Mystacornis crossleyi | reverse complement strand
AGATTTTTTTTTTTGCCTTTGCATTATCCCCCTCCTTTCCACATCACTCCACACATACAGAGCTGGGAGCTGCCACCTCCTTGCTGTTGTCAGGCTCTTCCTTCTCAGACCACCTGATATCCTAGGAAGGAGATCCCTCCCATCCAGCTGGGCAGCAGGAAGCTCTCCCAGCAGCAGTAGGGCAGGAGTCCCTGAAGCATCAGGCTTTTTCCTCCTTGCTCCTCAGCTCCTGCCCCTCAACCCTCAGGTGAGGCTGGCACCAGCAACTGCAACACTGCCCATAGGCTCCCAAGGATGTACCGCCTCACAGCTAAGCTCCTCCTTGCGAGGCACTTCTTTTTCATCTCCCTCAGTACTACCAAAAAAAATCAGCAGCTGGGAAGTAACATCAAGTCTTGCTTCCTCACCCACCAGCACACGGCTGAAAGCAGGCAGCAAGCACTGCCCCAACACAGGGCCTAAATAAAACCCTTCCCTGCAGAGAGAGGGAGCTGCTCAGCTTCACATTTAATGAGCAAAGTCAATTACCAGTCCTTACAGGCATAAAGCAAAGATGAGCACATTACTGAGCCTGCCAGGGAAGACTGGCTCACTGGTGGAACAGCCAGGTACTCCAGCAACTACTGGAATAGACACTGATGGAAAAGACACAGTCAACTCAACACAGGCCCAAAGAAGAGCTGTTATATGGCAGAAGCAAGATGCAGATTGAACCTGTGCCGTGCCTACACTGCGGCAACAGCGGGCTCTCAGGGAAAAGCCCACAAAACCCTCTCTGCAACCAGCCACCTCCAAAGGCAAGTAAGTTCTCGACACTGCTTGTCCCCAAAATGCTTCCAAGTAAGATCCAGGACACGCCTTTGCTTTTTCTTTTTCATTTATTGTTCAGTACGGCACACAGGTGAGGTAAGACATCTCACAAGGGTCTAAGCTGACAGGCTCCTTGCTGATGGAGCTGAAGGATGCAAGAGACTGTGGTTCCTTTTTCCTTCCCGCAGCACCAGCGGCCCCCTCTCCCTGCAGGGCTGCAGGGAAAGGGAGAGATACTGGCCAGGTGGGCTGTGGGCTCTTAACAGGTCAGTGGGAAACTGAGGATTCAGCTCAGAGAGGAGACTGTCAAGACTCTGCCAAGACAGGCTCCTGCTAACAGGACTCCAACATGGTGGGGGTGGTTAGCAGAACATCTAGAACAATGACTGTGGAGGGGGAAAGCCTCGAGGGAGGCATCTGTACTGAGACATGTGCAATGAAAGGTCCCTTCTTGCTTCCATTTCTTAACCACAAGGGACGGCTCCTCATGGGGTGCTTCAGTGTTTGGCATTGATAATATCCACAAACTCTGGCTTGAGAGAAGCTCCACCAACAAGGAAGCCATCCACATCATGCTGAGAGGCCAGCTCCTTACAGTTGCTGCCAGTGACAGAACCTAAGGAGGGAGCAGTGTTTTAAGGTCAGATGTGCCAGCTCTAGGAAAACAGGGCAAGGGCAGGACTGGCAAGGTACCAGCCACTTCTTGCAGACAGCAAGACTGTCTCCCATTTATCCAAGGAAGCTACCCAAACAAGCTAGAAGGTGATTCTTCATGCTCTGAAAGTCAAGACTTTCCTCGCCAGGCAGAGAATCATGTACAACTGCAGCAACAGGTAGAGAAACTAAGCACTTCCTGCCCTGGAAAGTCTCTTCAGACTCACCTCCATAGATAATCCTAGTTGACTGAGCAACAGCATCAGACACGTGGCTTTTCAGCCACCCCCGCAGCTTCTCGTGAACTTCCTGAGCCTGCAATAGAACCCAAGAGTCCCACTGAGGCCTGAGCCTTTCTGCACACAATTCCCTTCCATAGACAAGGGAACAGTTGAACATTCTGTTAGTAACTAAGAATCTCCAGGAGATTCTCAGTAAGAATCTGCAGGAAGGCTTCCTGAGGGGGAAGGGTCAGTTGGCCATTTAGCCAGCCACCCCCCCTGCTCATACCTGTTGGGGAGTTGCAGTTTTACCAGTTCCAATGGCCCAAACTGGCTCATAGGCAAGAACCACTTTACTCCAGTCCTTCACATTATCTAGGGAGGAGGGAGAAGGTATAGGTAAGCACAATACTCCCAAGCTGGGAAGAGCAGAGCTGGAAAACAGCGAAAAAAAGCCAAACCAACCGTTTCTTTTTCCTCTTACCAGCAATAGCCTTGGTCTGTTCAAAAACCACCTTCTCTGTTATGCCAGCTTCTCTCTCATCCAGCTTCTCTCCAATGCAGGCAATGACTCCAAGGCCCTCAGCCAGAGCATGAGCCACCTTCTGCCCAATCAGCTGGCAACGGAAAAGAAACAAGGCAGCCAATGAAACAGGTCTACAGGAGTAGGTCTGGTTTAATTGCTCACTTTCCCAGTCTTTGCAGACCCATCTGAGCTGATCCATGTCTCCATTCTACGAGGCCACTCACCTCATCAGACTCTCCAAAAACATGTCTTCGCTCTGAGTGGCCCAGGATCACCCATGCAGCTCCAATATCTTTGATCATTGCTGGGCTGGAGAGAAAGGAGATGACTCACTGGAGGAAATTCACGTCCCAGAGGCACCCTGACTTTACTCTCTCTGGGGCTCACCTGATCTCTCCTGTGAAAGCACCCTTTGGTACCTTGTAACAGTTCTGTGCTGCGACTCCAATCTTTGCATCAAGCTTCTGACGGGCAAAGTCAAGGTAGATGGCGGGGGCTCCACAAACCACCTCTGCAAGGCAAAGCACATAGTTACCCTTGAGACGGGCGAAGGGCAGAAACCGTACCCAGCCACTGATCCCAAATCCCAGCCCCAAGAGGTCATCCTTCTTTCCTGGGAAGGCACGGCCAGCCCCTCCTCACTGACATTTGGGGGGCCCTCTGCCACAGGACAGTCCCTGCTATCCGATGACTCAACAGTAGGAGGGAGGAAAGCCCCTTTCAGAGGGCTGGACAGGCGATACCAGGCCGACAGCCAGGTCACAGGGGTCCCTTGGAAAGTGCCCAGATAAAACACCGGGTGAGAATCCCACCCTACAGCCCGGACCTGGCCTGGCCGAACTGGGGAGAGCCGCACCGGGTTGCGCCTGGGATTGTAGCCGGGCACGGCGGCGGCGCAGGGGCAGCAGGCGGGGTAGGGCGGCGCAGCTCGGCGCTCCGAGACCCCCGCTCCCGGGCGTGGGGGCCAGGCCGAGGGGCGGCGCGGGGCCCCCGGGACTGTGGGCCGCCCGCTCCCGCGGGGTCTCCGGGGATCGGCCGGGGGCGCCCCGGGGGTCGGCCGCACGTGTCTGCCGGGCCCAAGGGAACCCGGATCCGGTTTCGTGGGTATATTTAGCGCCGCTGCCGCGGGGTTATATTTAGGCCCCCGCCGCCCTCTGACATTTGCCGCTCCCCCGCCCGGGCTCGGGCCCGGGCCCGGTCCCCGGCTCCGCAGGGCCGTGCGGGACGTGCGCTACGTGCGGGCCGCGCCCTCACCGGTGTCGGCGGAGAGCTTGGCGCTGTTCAGCGTGTGGATGAGCTCGCCCAAGCTCTTCTTGTCGCCGTTCATCTTCCAGTTGCCCCCCACGAAGAACTTCCTGGGCGCCATGGCGGGAACGAGCGGGAGCGGGGCCGGCACCGGAGGAGACGCGAAGGTCAGCGGCGGCGACGGCGCGTGCGGCGACCGGCGCCCCTTTTATACCCCAGCGGCGGCCGAGACCACGCCCCCGATGGCCCCGCCCCAAACCACGCCTCGCACCGTAGCCCCGCCCCCCGCGTTCTCCCCCAGTCAGGCGGGGTCAGACAGGAGCCAGGGGGGTATTTCGACTTTTATTTTGTCCCTCGTGTATTTTGGCATCTCAAGGGCACACAAGAGGAAGCGCTGCCCGTGGCCCGCCTTGCTGCCCGCCCCACGCCCCACGCCCGACAGGGCGGGCAGGAGGAACCCCCCCGCATTCACAAGCCACACGTACACACAAGCCCCATCCTCTCCTTCCGGACAGCAAGGAGGTGGCATCATCCCACCAAGCAGCGAAGCACTAGGGCTGTGTGTCACGGGGGTGAGGACAGTGAGGACATTTCCTATAGAAACCGATATTCCCAACCCCCCGAAAGCCCTTCACTCATGTCCACAGGGGCTCCAGCCCCAGGTCGATTAGTCAGTGAACTCTTGTCTTCCCCTGTGTCCCCACAGAGGCCGTGAAGGGACGACTAGGGAAAGAGGAGCAGGGAAGAGAAGGACCCTGCTCCCACCCTCACTGCCCCCACCCCTTTCCCCCCCACAACTTCAGCCCACTCTCCCCCCACCACACACAGCAAGAGGATGTTCTAGCTGGGAATCCGCTGATAGAAGTAGATGTAGCCCAGGTCCTTGGGGGGCTTCTCAGAAGCACAGACTTTCTGGTCGTTGTAGATCACCCACCTGCAACAGGCAGAAGAGGCGCTGAGGAAAGCCATTCTGTGGTTAAGACACAACTGGATTCCACTCACCTCCTCTCAGCCCCAACCTCCCAAGACCTCTAACGAAACAGGGGAGGATGGGGATTAAAAGCAGTACCTCAGTTCCCTTACACTGTGGAAATCCTTACCTGCCATCTTTCTTGATGTGACAAACATAATGCCCACACATAGTTGAAGTGCCCATGTGGCTGATGAAGGCAAACAGCTGATATTCTTGAAAGAAGGAGGGAAGAGAGGATTGTCATGGAAAGAGGAAAGATGTCTTACTCCTTAACACCCTGTGCAAGATGCTCTCTAGAGAAGGATCCCTGAAGGAAGCTCTGCTGGGTAATAATTTAGAACGAAATCCCCATCAAGTGTGACTGTGAGTGGTCTTAAGGCCAAACATAGAGGGAAATGGGAGATGGTAACTTCCATTTAGCCTTCTCTCTTCCAACTTCTTATTTTGGCCATGGGTGCTGGATGGGTAAGGAACGGATTCTCCCTCCCTATGGCACCCAGAAGCTAAGCACCTCTAGCACCAGTTCTGTACACAGACTGGAACTGGTTTTTCAGTGGGAACCAAAAGGGCAAAAAAGCCTCCCAGAACCACTGGATAAAAGAAGCACAAACCCTTTCTGTCTTTCACTTGATGGCACTTCCCCAGCCTCTCCCTTACTGGCTTCCAGGTAACCCTCATCCAGCCTGAAGAGTTGAGACTACTCTGCCATTCCCTTCCCTCTTCCTCTCTGCTTCCACCTCTACAACCAGACCAGCTCTGTGATAGCTGCTGCTGCTAAAACCTGCAGTACTGCATGGATCAGGAATGACAAAGTCATGCTGAGTTTGCACTCCAAAATCCACGTTCCTATGGCTTGGAACTCACTTCCAGGCCCATCGCGCACTTTGGGACCCACAGGGACAGATTCAGAGATGGACTCGGCTGCCGAGCGCCCCTCTGAGATATCCATAGCAGCTTCTGCATCGAGGTCATCGATGTGACTAAAGATCCAATCCACAGCACGCTCCAGACTGTTGTTCTGGAAGGAAGAAGAGAAGACAGTGAACTTGAGAATCCCTGTTCCTGAGAAAATCCTTGCACCCTGATGTCACCCGTGCCTCTCACCGTGGCTCTAAGCGCTTTCATAGCCTGGTCCCGGGAGAAGCCCATGGAGACAATGGTGGCCACACTGTCTTCTGAAGGAGGGTCTGGGCAGGCAATAGTTGACCCTGGTCCACTGGATCCAGGGAGAACTAATGGGTTAGCAAAGTCTGCAGCAGGAAACAGAACACAGCTCAGAGTAGTTAGATCTCTCCAAGAGGGCACAGTCCAAGTCCAAACTACTTCAGTTTTCCACTGTGGTAGTAGGACACAAGCACAAGAGCCCAGAAGCAGTAAGCTTCGCCGTGGCCATGGCCTCATACCTGGATCGTCCATATGCGACATGACCCAATTCATGGCTGCCTCAACCCCACTATTCCCTGTGTAATACACGGCTTTGCGGCAGGCGTCCATGGGAAAGCCCATTTCCACTAGCTGGATAATCACTGACTCATCCAGCATGGGTGCTGTGGGAAGACAGAAGTTAGAGCCACCCACTCCCACCCATCCCTCGTGACTCCATTTTGTCTAGTGTCACACAGCCTCCAAAGCCACCACACCAAGTTCCATCTCTCTGCTTTTCTCAGCCACCTTTCTTCTTCAGAAGAGCAGTCTCACAGACAGCCAAAGAACAAAACAATTCAACTCATGAACTCTTCCCTAGGTTCTGACCCTGACCTCCCACTGCAGTTTGTGGAAATTAAGTACCCCTACCAATTAAATCCTGTATAAATTCCAGCTCTGCCTCCTCTGAGTGCACTGGACACGCCACCCCCCCATCTTGCACGGAACAGGAATCAACAAACCCCCTTGCATAACGCCCTTGCATAACAGGCATGCAAGGGAGGCAGCTGGCAATCGCTGACAAAAGGACAGGGAAAGTCTGAGCAAGTGGGAAACTGCTAGCATGGGACACAAGGCAAGGAGAGCAAGGAAATGAGTCAGGCATCAGGAAGAGAGGAGGAGAATCACTAACATGTCGGAGAGGAGAAGTGAGGGGAGCAGAAGGAGTCGTCGTCCTCGTTGCCATAGAACCCCAGGCTACCTTTGGGCTCATCTGGTGTCACCAGTGGGGGTGCGATGTCTGGCATTTCTTCTTCTCCATCCTGCAGCCCCGTTCCCTGCAGTGCAGAGATATCCAGCTCCTCTGGCATTTCAATGGAAACATCTGCAAGATACGGTCTTGCTCAGCCTCCATACAGGGGCAGAAACAAACGACTCGGCTGGGAGATCTAGAAGGGTAAGTCCCTGGGGATGCCTGCAGCAACTTTTGGGATAGTTACTTTCCTCTTGGCAGTAATGACCACAATATCCATATGTGACTCCCAGTACCTATATGCTCTGTACTTTGCATCCTCCTTACCAAGCTTTTTGGGCACCCAGTCCAGACCGAAAGTGAACTTCTTGATCTGGATGACCAGATAATCTGGGAAAGAGGCGAACCGTGTTGTTCTGAAAGAGACACGTAATAGTTTTAAATACTTTGTCAGCAAAGACTGAGGGTATCTGGGTGATCAAGAAATCAGTGAGTAGGGCAGAGCCGTGTCCAGAGCAGGTTGGGGGATACACCTGTCTGTGCAGCTCTCCTGTGCTGAGCTTAAAGCTCCTCAAACACAGAACCATTTCTAAGGCAGAAGCCCCGACAAGATGAGATGGAATGCAAATCTCAGGGATGAGAAAAAATAGTACATATTCTCTACCTTCCAATCCTGTATTTTACAAGCCTGGTCAGATTTTGTTTAATTAAAAGTCTAACCCTTACGGAATGTAGTGGAAATAACACCTTTTCTTAGACCAACAGATACACCTGCAGGAACTGACAAGCTTTCAAGCACAAGAGCATTTTCTTGGATATGAAACAGAAGCAGTGCATTTTAAGTTAACTGAATTTGATCAAACATTATTTAGTTAGACAATTTGAGAGAGAAAGTGTCTGGAATCTATGAAACAGAGGGGAATGTTTGTGAAGGGAGAAGCAACCTATAAGTGAGATAGATACTCCTTACCAGGTGATAATTGCAACACGATGTAGAACTAAATTAAGCAACAGTAAAGTGTTTGACTACAACACAGTAAAAATTAAAGCAAAATGTTACTTTTCAGTGTGATGTTTGTTTATAGTAGCTATTGCTTAATAATGGAATATTTGTTAGAAAAGCACTTCCAATTCTTTGAGGACTTTCACTGCAAAAGGACACTCTAACATCATAGCAGAAAGCTGCTTACATTGTGATCTTGTCACTGCAACTTTGCACTGTTTCATGTGCTACAGGCAGTGAGAAAAATTAAAGCTGTTTTTTAAACCTTCCTACTAGCTTTAAGTTATCATTCTTTCAAAGAACTCATGCATCTGTTACACTCAGTGCTCTGCTCAAATCTTAACAGTTAAAAACTTAAAGAAATTTTAGAGATGGTGCAAGATCAGTTTCATCATACAGGCAGTACTGATTCCAAAGCTAAATTTTAAATTTACAGTAAAAGCTACAAGTTTTCTGGAGTATCTCTGTATTTTCGTAGCCCCTTAGCAACTGACATCTGATGGCTAGGACTTCACTAGCACTGCTGTTCTGCCCACTGAGGACAACCACTCCAGCACTGATGAACTGGTCCCCTCTCTGCCTCAATGTTCTATGGGCCCAGAGTGTGAAGGACTTCAAAGCTTCAGTAATAGTTCTTCCCGCCAAGCCACTACGAGAAGTCCCCAGAGATGCAGCTATGGCCAGTTCATCACAGCTTAGCTGACAGACACTTACTTGAGAGCCACAGACTTGGCCTGCAAGGCTGTGCTCCAGAAATCATCCACTTGCTCTGGAGCTCCATAGGCCTCTAGGCAGGAGCTGAAAGGCACCTTGGCTCGGACCAGCTCAGGCAGTGGCTGCTTCTCCTCCTCTGCCTGCCTCTTCTTCTCCTCGTATTCCAGCAGTTCATCTAGAGGATAACGCAGAGGAGTCAAGGACCACCTCTAGGTACCTACAAAGCGACTGGTGTAAGCTACACCCAGAGGCAGAACGCGCCTATAGATACATCGAGAACGGAGCTCAACGTCCAGAGCACTGTTCTGCTACTGCAGTCACTCCTGTTTTGCTGCTGAATCACAGCCCAGCTTGTGGTGTCCGAGGGAAAGGCTCTAGAGGGACATCACCGTGTCACACCACCTCTGAAGAAATCAGCCCGATCCCACAAAAGCAGGAGAAGGATCTGGCCTCAGAAGTGGCAAAGGAGTCCCTTTCTCATTTAAGGAGTTCTGTAAGAATAGTACAATATACAAACATAGGGTTTGCTACTATTCTGGTCTTGGCACATTACTGACCTTTGTTGAGTGCAGCATCCATGGGCACAGGCAGCTGCATAATATAGTCCACGCGCTGGGTATATTTCACCTTTTCTGTGGCCAGGCACTTCAGCTTCTCCTCCACCAGAAAACGGAAGACCTCGTTAGGGTTCTCCGAGCTGCGGCAGTTCCTCTGAAGGAGGAGAGATTAGAAGGACGGATGTAACATCAGAAGGGCAGAAACAAGCGACCTGTAGTAAGTGATGCCACACAGCATGTGGCTGAAGAGTATTCACTTCTGTAGCCAGTCCCCTGGGACAGAGAGCAAAGAGGAAACTAAAGCCAGCTTCTGTACTCCAGGAAGCCATGGTATTCCTGCTCCTAAAGAAGTAAGTTTACATCTCCAGCTGTGCCATTCCCAAAAAAGATTTCTCCAAGGAATTAGCCCTGAAAACATGGCCGAGCACCTCTCCTCCTCCATCCTGGCAGGTGCTAGCCAGCCCATTTCCCTGAGTTCTCTCCCTCTCTCTGCTCCAGTTGCCAGCTTCTCACCTCCACTCCTCACCCCTTGCTGTGCGAAGAAAACCAAGCTGGACTTTTCCATGATTTGCCAGACAGACTCAACCATTTACCTCCACCATGTTGATGAAGTGCAGAAAGAATTCCTGGGCATCCTGCTGTCGGTTAGTGGAAAATTCTGGGTGCCCCTTTCCAATGAGGGACTTAAACATGCGCGGAGCAATGCCATTTTGCATACCCTGCAAATAACAATGTGGAAGAGGAAGGTGGTCATAATTTGCCTAGCATGTGCCCTGGCATGTAGCACTCCATTCTTAGCCATGCTTCTCTTCAGGTGACAGGCCTTGGAACAAGCCCCAGCACAGGTCTTCAGAAAGGGTTCTCCCTCCTTTGCCACGCAGCACGCACAATACCTCATGCAACACACACATCAAGAGGATGCTGTATCCAAGCCTCACCTTCTGATCAGGCTGCTGCTCCCCATCTGCAGAAGCTGGCCTTGAATACTCCCCAGAAAGCAGTCCATGGCCCAGTTTGGCTCTGGAATGACAAAGTCACTGCTAGTACCAATGTTTCTTCAATCTCACATGCTCCAGGAGCCACATCAACACATCCAGCTTTAACACTGCCATGGGCTGTCCGTCTCACAGGTAACAGCTTTCTCTGCTGCACCAGGCAAGATTATCTTATTGTGGTCTGCTCTCTGGCCCCAGGAGAAACCACTGACTTCAAAGTTACCAGGACTTTTGGGTGCCAATCTCAACCACTGCTTGCACACTGAGTAGAACATGAAGGAACAGCTGGTGCTGAGCCACACAGCAGCTGCGCAACAGCCAAGCTGAGCCGCAGCCTGCCGTGGGGAACGGAGCAGTGTCTGACTGTGCAGGAGACAACAGGGCACAGAGAAATTGTCTGAGCTAGAAATAGCACTGCTGTGAGCAGACCGATCATGTTTTCCCAGAGGAAAGACTGACTGCATGAGGCACTTAATGGACAACACAATGTGTTCAGCGACTTCCTCCAATGCCCAGACCCTCCTGTTATTCCACTGCTCTCCAGTCCTTCCCCATCATTACTGCCATTTGTCTGGAACCAAATCTTACCAATTCCTCCCTTTGCCCAGGCAAAAATCTTTCTGGCTATCGCACCTTAATCCCCTCTCAGTGAACATCTCACTCTAGGCTGCCCAAATTTAGAATTCTCCCGTACCACTGAATTCACTTTCCACAAATGTCACCTTCCATTCCTGCACCCCAAACTTCCACATGCTGCTTTCTTGTTTGAGAGCAGCTGTAGCAATGCAAACCCCTCCCAAATCTTGTGTTCCTCCTTCTGCACAACCTCCTGCACAGTACCTCTTAAGGGAAACCTCTTTAAGCGTACATTAACTATCCACTGAGAATAAAGCTGCCTAAACTTACGTATCCCCTGCTCTTTGCCATCTCCCTCCACTGCAGACAGCAAGCCCCTTTTTGCTGTTACACAGACAGAAGCTGCCTCCCAGAAATCCCCCCAGTTTAACAGGCATAATACACATAATGCATTTCAGAGCCTCTCATCAACACGAGGAGCACTCTGTCCCCTCCACCTACGGCATTCAGCTGAACTTCCTTGGCTTAGATCCTTATTGATCACTGAGGATCAGTGTCTCTGGTGACAGGCAAGGAAATAGAGGTGAGGCTTGAGGGAGAGCCCTGGAGCAAAGCAGCACAGAGGGGATGCACTCAGGCAGCCTCAGCCTTCCTTCCCTCACCAAAAAGCTACGTACACTTGTGTGCTGAAATCCTGTGTGGGGTCCGAAGGTGCACTTTGGAATATCTTCTCCAGCTTGTCCACATACCTGCAGAGCAAAACAGAGCAATCTAAGGGATATGTGGGTTCATCAAGGAAAAATGCAGTTCTGAGCATGATTACTGCAACAGAAGCTCCCAGCGCTAGGAGACCTTTGTACTGATCCCAGACTAATGGAAAGGAGTGATTAAGCTCACTTACTTTCTCTGGAAATCTGGGATACTGAACAGCACCTGCATCACAGAATTGAGGTAGCAACTGTTGCCCAGGTTACGGATACCAGTGTACCCAGGCCCATAGAGGGGCTTGAGTTGGACGCCAGACTCCTGGATGAGCTCCCACTCCCCAATGCGCTGGTTCATGTCTATTTCCAGTTCTGTCATTGTCTTGTCTGTCTGCAGAGGAAAAGAACAGGAAAATCCTCAAAGAAGACTAAAGGAAACATCACAGGTGTGAAAAGTGAAATGCTGTAGAGAAACAGAGTCAAATCCATTCTGTTTTATTCTATAAGTAGAGGAGGAAGAAACAAGAATTGTTCCATATCTATGAATACCTGGGACAGAAAGAGGAGGGAAAAGAAATATGGGTGAAATCTGAACCATTTCCTATAAAGAGGCATGGAAACCATACACTAACAAAAAATCATCAGCACGTGGGAGCTTCCCTGCCCACAATACTGACACATAACCCGAAGGAAGTAAACTTGAGAGACATGAAAGAAAGGCAAAAAAGGCAATCAAAGAAGAGAGGCAGATGAAACAACTCTCTGTGTGACAAAAAACCCCAGGGTTTCTTCACCAGGAATGGTTCTGCATAGCCACAGAAAGCTGGAATCAAGCTAAGACACCTCAGAGTTGCTTCTCTCTCCCTTTGGGCCTATGGAAGATGCCACTTCCTCCTCACCTTCTGCATCTTGAGCATGTCAATCCCAAAGTGTGCCAGGTGTTCTGCCAGATTGGGATCCAACACCATGTCATCCTCATCGTAGGAGTATACATCTATGCAGGAAAACAGGAAAAAGAGAAACTTATAACAGCCTGTGATCTCAAATTCACAGCTGGATGAAGAAAGTGCTCAGAACTGGGAGTTTTGACAAACGGAGCCATTGGGGTTTCTGCCCTTTCTCAGCACAATAACATGACAGACAGAATATTGAGATTCCTCCTAAGTATGTGACAAGACAACTTTGTCACCGATCAGGGCACAGAGGTACGCTTATCCTGGAGTAAGGAAAGTGGGTTACTGTGCCATATACTCTCCGCTCAGGATTTGGACATACCATTCTTTGATAAACACCCCACCACAGAAAATCAGACGGCAACCTGGATAACTATTCTAAAAGCTTCCAGTTACAAAGGAGGGGCAGAGGAAGGCAAGGCTTTATCAGCTCGTTCTTTGCCTCCCACAAGAAGCAGATCAGAGCGGGAAAGTTCGCAATGGGATGACACAGTGTGTTCCAGTGTGTTCCATCACAAGATGGCCAGCACCACCCTGATACCTGGAAGAGATCTTTGTCAGCCTGAGTGGTGCCTGGCATCCCTAACCCCCGGAGGGTCCCCTTTCTCACCAGCCCCATCAGGAGTAATTGTTCCCAGTTTCACAGCCAACGGGTAGCCCGTTTCTCGGTAGTGCTCGACGGCGTGGTTGTTGCCACCACTGCCATCAAAGTAGCGCCGACCACAGAGGATGGCTCCGTCGGTCATGTTCAGCCACAGGTTCTCCTTCATGTCACACTTGCTGCACTTCCAGCCACTATTGCCAAGGAACAGAGAAAAAGAGATCAGAGTGAAAACCTCTGGGTTCTGCCTCCCAAGCCCTCTCCATTGCTGCCCACTGCAGTAACCGTAGTATAAGCAATCTCATTCCTCTTTTAGTTCAGAACACTGAGCATCCTGAAATACCTCAGTGTGCCATCTCCCCTGAATTTACTTTGTCAAGGCACCCTCAGAGACTCACAAAAGAAGTCTCATCTGCTGCTGCAGTCCAGCACAGGAGAAGAGCCTGGGACACAGAGTGACACAGCAAGTTTCGGTACTGTGCTCACCACGGTGGGATGCGGACATCGTTCTGAAGCTGGTGCAGGGAAAAAGCGTGTTTGGAAACACGTCGAACCTCCCCATCCCAAGCCTGCACCTCCTGCTTCCGGGAGGCTGAATCTGCTGTCAGGATGGCCTCAATCGCACTGGCAATCTGGAATTAGGACAGCAGGAAGAAGCATGAAGGGCTGCCATACCACAGTAAGGGCACAAGGAAGCTTCCGGTGCCACATCATTCCACATTTAGGCAAGTCGGTTGAGACTTTCAGGAGCCTCAGTCACACACAAGCTGGGACTCCGTAATATGTAGCACTGTGTAAGTGCAGAACAATCCTGATGACTGCCAGCTGAGATTTCCCTGCAGCTCTGCAGGATCCCTTTTACAAGGCAGTCTCCTTCTCTGTAATGGTACGTTTCTTCATCAACAGTAAACACAGCCCTCCACCCAAACATACCCTGTCTTTGACCATGTCTGGTAGTCCCTCCAGCCCATCACGTGGAATATCTAAATGGTCTGGGAAAATTACTATTTTTACATCTTCGTCATATTCAAACTTTTCTTCTGTGATGTCAAATCCACCTTCTACACCTACAAGAAGAAAAAATATTGTAGTAACAGCTTCTTTCTCCATAGCTTATAGAAAATAAGGCACCATGACTCAGACAAAGATCTAAATCAGTGATCCACAATCTTTCTTCCACTTCTGGATCCCAGAGTTTCTGCTGGCGGTGTGGACTTCACAGGAACAATTATAAGCCTAGTGACAATAGGTTTATTTTTCCCCGCTCTTTTTACAGATGCTTGAAAAGAATCTCCAGACCCTGACTACAACCAGGAAGAAAACCAAAGCTGCTCTAGAGAGGCACTGGCCAGAACAGAGCCAAGATAATGCACTGGTGTTCATCCTTCACCAGAATACTTAAGACAATGAATGGAGATGTGCATGAAGAGATCATCTCGTAAGCCAGGGCAAAGGTCAGGTCTACCAGCATCTTTAAGAAACCTGCCTCTCTTTCTTGTCTTTTCCAAAAAGGCTAGTTTAGAGCCCTGCACTCAATCAAGAACAACCAGGAGCTCCTCTGGAACCAGAACATCCAGAATTGCAGAAAAAGTCTTAGCAAAGGTATAGTGATAGTAGTTTCTATGCCACCTAGCTGTGCTTTCCAGAGGTTGCACCAGAAACTGGAGATCCATACGTAAAAGGTTATTTGCCAGCTGTAAAGAGTCATCATGGATGCTCACCAAAACGTCTGCAGTTTCTGCAGATTCCCTCATCTACAGTTTTTGAATTATGTAGGTACTCAGAGGAAAACCTCGGCCTTCCCTGTTCCCCAGGCATTCACATCCTACATTCCAAAAGGAAACAGGCAAAAGTCACACGGCTTACTAGCCGCCTAAACCCTCTGTGTTTTTAAACTGAATTTCCTTTATTTCCGGGAAAAATTGCATGCTGTGACTGCAATAATCTCTGCAACAAATATCTGAACATCTGCAGCTGCAACAAATCTCCAAAGGGAATAAAAGCTTTCGCTGCTCAGTGCCTCTGCCTCAAGAATCCTGTGTGCAACACAGTTCTGATAACTACTATTGTCAAAAATATCCAGCCCCATGATATCTCTTGCAACTCCCTCCTTAGATACCTACAATTTTTACACTATGCACAAACTGTAATGTATGAACACAATGATTTTAGAAAACAATCACCAGTATCATGCAACAACATACCTAGATAATCCTCTTCTGTGCCTATTCAGCACAGCCCAGAGACTTCCTGTCACCACTTCACAGAGTAAAGCGATACACAATCCCCCAGGGCATTACACAATTCCTGAACCCTAAACAAACTAAACCAGACTTGTGAGGTTCCCTCGGGTGGTTACATGACCTTCTGAAGCTCCAGATGAGGAAGGGGGTCAATAGCCACCAGCTTGCCCTGAGGTACACTGCCTCCCTTTCCATGGTGGTACCTAAGCACTACACACCACAGAAGTCCATCAACCAACATGCAGGCATAGGAGGCAAGCACTGTAGATCTTTTTTTCCTCATTGAGAGGGGAAAGTGAGGTACTGAGAGACCAAGATCTACATTTTACAGCCAATGACATTTTGCTCTCGGATCTTTCTAGTACTTCAAAAAAATCTCCCGCATCAGGATTAGCTAAACCACCACAGTACAGCTAAAAAAAAAAAACAAAAAAAAAAACTTCTCCTGAACTTAAGACCATTTTCTCACAGGGCTAATACTTTCTTTTTTTCTCTCCAGCTCCATTCACACCACTAAGCTGTTATCACAGGCAGATATTTGCTAACCCACTGCCAACACTTGTTGCAAGACCTTTGTAGAATTCAGGATGCAGAAATAACTCATAATGCAGACCGGGCCTCATCTCTCCCAAAGCAGCATAATCATATATATACATAAAAGCACTGGCTATCTGAAGAATCAGAGATTCCACTCTCAATTTTGCTAGAAGTGATCTCTGGGGTGCTATTCAGCTCACCAGCAAACCAGGGAGCAGCTGACAGTCTTAATAGTGGTGTTTGTGCTCTGGCAGTAGATGAGTCACCGGGCATCGACACCAGGTAAAAAGTGAGCCAAAAGCAAGATGTTTACGGTCCAGATTCTGGATTTCCCTCTAGTGGTCAGGGAAAAAGCTTCCAGCAAGCCAAGAACCTGTTACTGCTACAAATGTTCCTGTCCCTTGCTTTATGTGTCTCCATAATGGCTCAGAAATTACCAGCTGAGACTGCTCCAAATAAGCAGTATCTCCACTGATTGCCATGACAGCCTTCTCATTCGGTGAAAGACAGTAATGGAACACCAGCCTTGTTCTTCCAAAAAAGGAAGATTTTTAATATTCTTTATGTTTTAATGCTCATTTGTATTTCCTCCAGTATCAGCCTTATAAGACCTAATGAGCCAAAAACGTTAATGCAGCATTTCCCATGAATTTCTTCCCCATCTATATCAATAACACTAGTTCAATATCTGAGGAGTTTAAAAACCAGTTTATCCACCAGGAGCTTCAAACTTACTTTTCTCAGACATATATTTTCTCAAACTTACTTCAGCCCCACACTGGGCACACTGTGTTTGGGCAACAGTCCCAGCCTGGCTACCCCCACACCAAGCTGAGCCAGGCATGTGGGGTCATGGCAGAGGGTAAAAAACATATTTATCCATGGAAAACAAGATGCAACTTTGGACACAGAACACAACTACCACCTTGATGACTGTTCTACAGGAACTGCTCTGAGACACACTGGAAAACATCAAGACTGAATTTGGCCAGCGATACTAGCCCAGAAGAGTTAAGCAAAAGAGACAAACCAGGCAGCTCCAGAGGACTGGCTGAACACAAGGACCATAAAGTACATATGTGCTTCCTTACCAATAGCCAAGCGAGTTGGTTTCTTCCTCGGGGGGTCCCCAGCACTGGAGTTGGTGTCTTCTTCCTTCTGTGGCATTGAGAAGAAATAGGGAAATAAGAGTTAGGGGGACAGGCAAGCCTTAGGGATTGAAATCAAGCTACTCTGAAAACAGAAGGAAATCAGGCAGAAATAATGTGGGCAATCTACACAACAACTCAACGTAAGCAGAACTGAAGCACTGGTGTCCCTCAATTCACCAGGAAAAACAACAGTTGCATCTGAGGAGAGAAAACTCTGTATCTGATGGAATACACAGACACAGCCCAGCTCTCAATTTCAGAACAAGTTTGAGTGTATGCATCTTTATTTACCGGTTTACGTGTTCTTTTGAGGTGCAGGTAGACCCGCTGGCCTGTTTTCTGATAGTGCTTTTCCACATACTGCTTCCCAAAGCCCAGGAACGTGTTCATGCAGATATACAAGCCGCCATCTGACTCCTGGAAGGAAGGAGGGACAAAACTGAAGGGAGGTGGTGAAGAATGCCATTCCAGCTGCTAGGATAGGCATGGAAGACTAATCATTATTCATTAAATCATGGAACAGCTCATTCCTACATACGGGACATGGGCAGCTAATAAGAAATAGGGTGGCAAGCCCCAGCCTGGCTGTCCCAGAAGAACAGGTACTCCTGTCATGATGATGTATTTAAAAAACTATTTGCTAGTTCATTTATGGCAGGATGCTACCAAGTAAGGAAACCCTGTGTTTCCACAAGAATTTATCTTGTAAAAGGTCCTTAGCATGCACAGTTTACAAGTTCAGAGCATGGTACAATCATTACCAGCAAAACTGTCGCACCCTGTCCAAACGCGTGACTCCCCGTGCCATAGGGAATGCTGCCAAGCTACAGTGTGAGGAAGGTTAACAGACCACTGTTCACTTTTGCTGTTTCGTTCAAAAGCCTGGGAGCAGCTTGGAATAGGATACAGAATGTACTCCCACCATCCCACCGGCAGCTGGAAAACTCATTTAGAAGACACCCTTTTCAAACTGAAGGGGCAGGGGACCCAAATGCAGAGGCTGGGAAGGACGGAAACTACTAAGAAGCTCTCAGAAGCTGCTGGGACTGAGTCAGAGTGGGCAGCGCACGGTCAGGCATCACCGTGGAGCTCGGGGAAGGAATGGCCCACATCGGGCCAGGATGCCATGTGCCGCTTCCTCGAAGGACCCGTATCTTCCAGCTGCAGCCCATTTCTGCTGGGCTGGGGCTCAGGCCGGACGGGCGCCCGCGAAGCAGCTCAAGGGGGACCTCACCCTCCCCCTGCCTTCGCTTCCCCAGGTCCACTTAGGCCGAGCGGGGGTAGCGCAGGAAGCGCAGGGATGCCAGCGGGGTGGTGACGGCTGGAGAAGGGACCACTGCCATCTTAATGACACAGCACCGCCTCGCCCCCCGCCTGCCCGGCCACGCCACACAACGAGACCGGGGCGGTGGCTCAGACCCGGGCAGGGTGGGACCCCTGGCCCGCCCCCCGCCGCCGAGGGCGGGCCCGGGACGCGCCCNCGGGCGGGCCGGCGGCGGGGCGCGCTTACCGGCGTGTCGAAGGAGAAGGCGCACTCGTCCTTGTGGACGCGGTCGCCGGCCTTGGGCACCCGGATGGACGGCAACACCGACAGCAGCGCCTCGCTCAGCTCCGCCATGACAGCGGCTCACCGCGGCACCGCCCACAGCCCCGCCCCGCCCAATGGCAGCCCAGCGCGGTCAGGCGGGCTCTAGCCAATCGGCAGCGACGCCGGAGGCCGGACTCGCCGG
>VYZQ01003263.1:0-13656 GCA_013400655.1 Mystacornis crossleyi | reverse complement strand
TTGTTGCTGGAAGGATTTGAACAGCTTTCCACAGTCCTTTTTCTCCTTTACCCTTAAACATCACCAGCAGTCAAGTAAATATTTACAGTCTGTGTGCACACACACACACAAAATTAATGGCAAAACGTTTTCCGTGAGCAGCTGGACTTCAGTTATGAGCTTGCAATAACTGAAACATCACATCAGTTACATCACCTACGTTCAAACTCACCCATCAGTGAAGGCAGCTATAAGCTTACAAATAGCAGATACGCTGTTTTTTCTAAAGTATGAGGGTCAGTTTTTTGTAAAAGTCAGTGCTCTCCAAGAGCCCTTGAATTAGAGTTAAGCAATGGCCATTCAAATGATAAAAATGCTAATATCCTAAAGTTACAATCACAAGAAGTGATCCTAAGGCACATCAGCCACATGCATATGCAATAATGCATTGTTTTGCTTTCAGACAAAAAAAAATTGCATTAGCTTTGTCTGTATTTAGTGTGCACAAGAGGTTGTTTTTAGATAAAGTATCCCTGAAAGGTCATTGTTATCACAAAAGTTACCAAAAGACAGAAGATTTAACAAGTAGTAAAAATATTTTTGGACTACTAATACCAATAAAGTCTGATACATAAAATGCAGTGCAAATTCACAATACACTTATCTATCACCCCCATCACTTCTGAGGACTTCCAACCCTCAGAAAAAAAGTTGGCACTTGATAAGTGTAAAAGATACCTGGTTGTTTTTATGAAATCTTAGTAAAACTGATTTGAGAGTGTTTTTGAGTTTTTGTGTAGCAGGCTCAAAGTATGAATTCCTGTAGTCAGACACCACTCTGGTAGCCCCCACCCACTTTAATTCTTTCTAAGACACAAACCTTTTCTACAGCAGACTTATGTTTAGCATCCAGATACAACAGCTGCCATCCAAATACCAGCACTAACAGCACAGCAAAGTTACTTTGAAACGAGTCATAACTAACCATGCTTATACAAAGCTTCAGTGAGAAAATAATACCAAGAAAAGATATCACACTATTTAAAAAAAAAAAAATAACAAATCCTGTACCATCACTAGATTACAGAAAATACACACTTTGCAAACAAATCCAATGCACATTGCTTCACAAAATCCCCCATCTATAAAAACTTGCCAGACTTAACACTGGGGAGTTCAGATGCCAGTAATGCTGACCAACCTTCTGCCCTTTGTCTTCAGAAGGCAAAACAAGCCAAATGACCCTATTTTCAGAATCGAGAGCTTCCTGTTATGAGCTTAATTTCAGATTAGTATTTGCTAACCACCACACTCCAGAGGAAATGATTAAGGGACAATCCAGGTCTTACATAAAGAAAAAAAAAATAGATATTCTGTTCTGACCGATGTTGGTTGTAGTACAAACTTCCAAACAATGTAGTGCATTCCAGGACAATGAGACCAAAACGCTCAGAAATAACCAGGGGCTTTGACAGATTCTGCACTGATTGATAACAAATTTCACAGCCACATTCTGTGCAAGCAATAAGTGTTAAAATTTGCCTCCCCCAGTGCTGGATTAAAATACCAGCGTGTGTCTTCTGCACCTCAGGCTTCAAGAGTCACACCAAGAGTGAAATAGGAGCTGCCCTAAAAAGCCTCTCCCATCCAGTGGTATAAGTAGAGAACGGATTCTGTAAGATGCAAACAGCCACCATGGACTTCAAAAGGCTTTTCTTTTTTGCCTACTTGCAGAGAAACATTAACTGCAAATTCCAGATAGATACACATGCCCCAAACTGCAAAACTAAAGGAAAGGGTGAAGTTGAAAATAGTTCTGCCAAGTGAGAGACAGAACTAAGGGATAAAATGAAATTGTGGAAATTCAAGTGGGCAATTACATGTGAAAATCCAGTATTTGATTAAGAAAATACCCTGCCTAGATTCCTGGAATCACACGGTATCAAAAGCTAAGCACCTGTGTAAAAAAAAAAATCATTTCTGTATCCAAGGTGTGGAAAAAGAGAAAAAAACCCAACCATTAGAAAGAGTCTTAATAGGCAAGGAATTAAAACTGCCTGGTAAAGTGTCTATAAAACCCTAAACTGGCTCTACAAACAGTTTAGTTTCATTTCAAGAGACCAGGACTTTGAGGGTATCAAGCTCTTTAGGAGTGAGAGTAGTGCCTACTTTGATTACCCAATGTCTAAGGTAACAACTGAAATGCAGAAATGAAACTCTTGTCATTTCCCCTGTCTCAAACCCACCCAAGGTGTTTTGACAGGAGTTTCAGCTCAGTGAGCTCTGAAAACATTGTGCACCTGGCCCTGGAAGCAAAAGGATGCCTAGGGGGGTCCTGTGCACACTCTTTTCCCAAATAATCAGATGTGGTTGTTACCATCCCAACACTGTCACAGACACAGAATTCCTTAGAGAGACAAGCAGCTCCCCGTCTGCCACACATACATCCAGCTGCCATGGGAATACACCAGAACACAGGAGGATGCTGATTTACCATCACTAAGGAATTCAGAGCGTGACTCAGTTTGTAATGCCAGCAAATCCACTGCGAGTGGCTTCCCAAGTCGATGGATTTACAAAACTTAGACCTTATCACCTTCCTAGGAAAACCTCGTCATCACCGACCTTTGCAAACAAACATCATCACGCTTAGCAAAGCAATGCAAACCTCCGTGCCACAGCTCGGCCTTTGGACTCCATTGTGCAAAGAACAGAGGCTTCCCACTGCCTACAGCAAGTCTCTGATGGGGGAAAAGGAAATATTAAGCACCAATACATAAGTCAGGCGCACCCGAATATTTACTGGAGGATAAAGCCAGGATGTGGTGGAAGGCGAGGTGGTCTCTGGGGAAGAGGTGGAGGATAGGGTGGTACAAACTGAGCTGGGTATCCTGGCTGTGGCATTTGACTCGTGGGCTGAGCTGCTCCCGGCCGAGGCGGGAGAGGAGGGTACGGAGCACCTGGGTAAGAAAGAGCTGGTCCTGAACTCATGGCTGCAGTGAAGGGAGTGGGGAAGCGTCCAGCTGGGCCTGAAGGAGGCGGGGGGGGTGGGATCCGCCGGGGCACCACCGAGGGAGGAGTGTTTGCATCCGCCTTGTAGGGGTCTGCAGGTGCTGGTGTGGTCTCGGGGGCCCTCGGCTGCGCCGGCGGCGGAACCTGAGGAAGTCTCTGTCCCTTCAGCACCATTTCCTGCAGCTTCTCGATCTTCACCCGGCGCAGGTGAGCCAGTTTCCGCTTGCTCTGGTACTCGTCGATGAAGGAATCCAGTGGTATTTCACCATCAAGGAACTTCTCTGCCATATTCTGTCAAATACAGAACATTCTCTTAGGAAACAGCCTACTGCAACGGAATCTAAATGGCTCACATCCCCAAAATAGCATCATTTTGCCTGTGATTTTCCAGCTGGCATATGGAAGATGACTGGCATACTGAAGAATTCGGAGCAGAACTTTGAGTTCATTATTACTCAGAAGCACTGGGAGTTAAATATCACTTTTGCATAAATTTATACTGAAGTAACATCAGTAAAAACATCTGAATCTCGCTCTGAGCGTTCCCCTGATCACCGGGGATGGGAACAAACCAAGTCCAGCAGCTTCCCAGATTGCCAGCTAAGCTGAATTACAGCTCAGTGCTGCTTGAATGCCAGCAGGAACACTGGGAACTCTGTGAGACTCAGCACAGAGATTATTGCTAAGTCAGGTTTAATATTCACCCTTACTTGTGGCTTTGGGTAAATGATGTTTAATAATTGAGAGGTGAACAAACATATAATCACAAAATTCACCTTGTCCTGGGAATGTCTTTTTACGATCACAACTCAAGGCTAATAAGCAAAATTTTCCTCCTGATTAATTACAGAAAATGCCTGCATGCAAATCAGCAAACAAAACCAAACACTCCCATTATTCTGAAGTCAGACCACCCTTCAAGCACTCGTGCCACAGCAAGTGGTGACCACTGGCACAGACACACTGAAATCCAAAGGGAGGATTTCGCCGGAAACACTGGAGGACAAGCAGCACAGGCACAGTTTTTTTAATGAGGCAACTAATTGATATTTATAATGATGTAATACATATACCTGGCAAACTCCATTAAAAGAAGATTCCACATTTTTATACTCTACGAGTTTGAAGGCAAAGCCAAGGAACTAAGAGGGCTTGCCAATCTTTTCTAAAAAGGAGCACTTTCTCTCTTAAACTTCAAAGACGTCAAGAGTAAAAAATTACTCAGATTTTAAAAAAATGAAATTGCTGGAATCAAATAGCTGTTCACTGAAGTTTAAAGCACAGACAAGACCATATTCTTAAAACTACTCCTTAACCTGTCACATGTTCAGCTCAGCGCTGCAGCCCTGGACACTGGAAGGTTCTGGTAATGGGTGGAAGTGGCAGAATTGGAGTGTTCTGTCATTACCTCTGTGTCTTCCTCAATCTTGGCCCCCTCGGTCTGCAGCAGTGCCAGCAGGGTCTCCAGGGAAGCGTTACTGGATTGTCTGTCTGCAATGGCACAGGAAGAACAGAAGATGACAGCTGGCCCTAAGTGACTTCTGACTACACAACAACCTCTAACGCATGTTTGTACAACCAGCAGACTCTGCAGTTCTGGACAGGGTGAAGTACAGTAAGAAATATATTAAGAAGCTTAGGAATATTGTCAGAGTGCTAAGAGCTGAAATTTAATTCCAATTATATATTTGTAATATTGAAAGCACTTCAGCAAGTGCAGTATCAGATGTACAATATAATTCAGTATGAAAGTTAAATGCAACATTCCATTTGATTTATAAACAGTCACTGAAAATTCAAAGTGTTTTGCTCTTTAGCAAGGTAAATAAAGTTGATCATTTCGAGAAGAGTAGGTCAGGAACAAGTAGGTAACAGGAAGAAGCCACAGTATCTGTTACTAGATGTGACAGTCACTTAATAAATCATCAGAAGTGCGATCTATTTCAGCACTACACAAGAATGACATTTCACTTTGTACCCTAACTCACACAGCTAAAAATGAGATACCAAAAAACCAAACAACAAACAGGCAACAGATTTACATTCACTTAGAAAACAGCAAATCATAATTGTCACAGCCAGTGTTACCTAGTTTTGTTTTCTTTATCTGGTATGCTTCAAAAAGAACTTGCAGCTCTTGATATTTCTCAGTCAAATTTGATTTCAGAGACTCCAACTTTGGCTGGTACAGGAGATTTCCTTCTGCCAGACTGCGGTTGCTGGCAAGAGTCATGTCCTTGCTGTGCTGAACATTTTGGGCCTGGATATAAATTAAAAAAAACCCCAAAACTGTGTGAAATAACAGTGAAATTATTAAGCAAGACAAAATAGAAAACTTTTAAATAAACAACAAAAGTAGGCTCTATGTAAAAATCAGTGCTGTGGCATTGGATCTGCAACTGATGAACAAATTACGAATATTGACAGATAAAGCAACAGCTCTTGAAAAAATCTGAATTACAGCAGTGAGATACAACGAGTGCAGAAGAATGTCATCCCTTATCTTGTTAACATATAAAAAATAAGGACTGCATCGTGACTGTTTCTTCTCCAGAATATTCTTCCCCAACTGTGTTACACCAATTCCGGATTAATGCCAAAAGCTTCAGTTTTTTTCAGTTTACTCCTTCTTATGCTTAACATTTCCTAGCCTGAAGAAAAAGTGACAATTCTCACACACCCAAGATCCAGCCAGATTCCAGTCTGCTCACACTCACACATGATTTTATCAAGAGAGCCTTCAGGAGCTTTGGCAGAGCCGAGTGTTTGGAGAAGTCTGCCCTGGGTGTCACATTAGATTCACTAAAATATTCAGACATCAAAAGAGGGGGGGAAAAAAAAAAATCAACCAAGGGATCTGATTTCAGATCCTCAGTCTGAATCAACAAGTGGAATAGCCTTCCCATGGCACAACAGAC
Source organism: Mystacornis crossleyi (assembly GCA_013400655.1). Taxonomy (NCBI): domain Eukaryota; kingdom Metazoa; phylum Chordata; class Aves; order Passeriformes; family Timaliidae; genus Mystacornis; species Mystacornis crossleyi. Next base: position 7,747 of record VYZQ01003263.1, on the reverse strand, counting down.
TAAATCTATTGAGCTGCCTTCAAAATCAGCACAAGTTTGGTGCATTTTTGTGATCTCCTGCACCCACATGCCCCTTGTAGTCCAGGTTATCCCTGTCCAGCTCTAACTGCTCCCATTTACAGCCCTGCAGGCCGTGCCAACAGCAGCACAGGCCTTCCTCCTTCCACTCTCCTGGGGGCACACAGAGCCAGTCCTCAGAATAGGGGAAGAGGAAACCCAAATGAGCTGCTGAAAAGCCCCAGAAAAGGGCAGGATCAAAATTCAGGTGTTTTTCCAAGCATAGCAACTGTCTTTGAGAGCAATTACTTCCTTTTGGAGTATTTATAGGCTGCTTTTATTTGCCAAATTCAAAACTGGCTCGGTGTTATTTAAACACACCTTTGTCCCCAGATACCAAAGTTTTACTCTCACCCTATTCTTGCCAAACCACTTTAAAACACAACAACAACAACAACAAAGGATAATGCAGAGTCCTAAATTCTACATCAACCCCAATTCTACTCCAAATTGTGAAAATCAGAAATTACACTTTCAATATTGTTTTGTCTTCTCAAGGTTCTCACCTCAAGCTTTACTAAGCATCCAGCCCTATGCTTGTGTTCACTGTGGATCCTTTCCAAGAATAAAAAGAAAATCCCCTTCTTAGCTTTGAATCTAATGCAAAATAATTTAAATTAAACTGGTTTCCATTTGTTTATTCTCATCTGATCCAGTCCTGTTAGGACTGTTGTTTTCAGAAAGATGAAGTCCCCCTATTTTACATTTTTTTTTAAAAACAGTTATGAAGGGAACTAAAATGCACAGGATTTAACAGCTTAATTACTGGCATCCAACCTCTTACCAACCTCCTGCCACCACCACAAGCCTTGTTACTCGCTGGCTCCTGAACTACAAGCCAAGGAAAATTGTGTGCAAAAAGACTGATGGTTTCTGGTGCCTCTTTCACCATTTTAATGAGCTCACTACTTCCTTCCAGCAAATTTAGTATTTTCACTGCTTGGGAGGCTGATATTCTCATTTCAAAGCAGGTGCACAGTCAGTCAGGGAAGACCAGTTTAATGAGGGAACTTTGATCTCTCTTTTAGGATGAAGAAGATGTGCATTTACTCGGGGCAGAAAAAAAGCCAGTGGACACAAACCTATAAACCTTTCAAGAGCACAAATACCAGGAAAAAGAAGCTCTTACTAAAATCACATATAGTAAAGAGGAGAAGGTAGAACTCCAGGTAAACAGAGTAAGAAAAGGCTTCCTTACGTCAGATGAGACTTTTGTGATGTTGTCCCTACCTCAAGTGTCAAAATATCCCTCATCAGGACCAGGCAGGAGGAAGAAACAGCAAATTCCTAACCTTTTATCATGATTTGCTGAATAACTTCACTTTAAATCATTTGAAATGTGTGAAGACGAATAAATACCATTATGCCATTATGTATCTGATTTGTAAAAATAAGAGAAATGTGACTGATATGACCTGCAGAATATCTAGGGCAGAGTGACATCCTGTCCTTCGCATTTGATACCTAATAATTATGGACTAGACTAAACTTCAGCAAAAGTCTTAAAAATACTTGTTTTAAACAGAAAAAGCTAAGGTATTTGTAACTGCACTTTAAGTTATAGTGCTTCAAATTACACAGCACTTAATGACTCAACTTTTTCCATCTTAGGGCACTTCTGAGAAGGGCGTATTTTTTCTACAAAAGTTGAACAAAAACCATAATTGACACCTAATGATGAATTAAAATGTCACTTCTGAAGTCTTCAGCATTAGTCTGTGTCAAATTTCTTTTAACAATGCACACTTGGAGAGAGGAGAAACTCCAATCTTACCCAAAACCATGAGAAGAACCAGTTTCTCAAATACAAAGCAAATTTAGGAATGATGTTTAATGAAACTTAGGGAGGAGCTGGTGAAGACCCATCCACCTGTTCAAGACATTGAAATACTTCACATAACCGAAAGAATTTTGAAGTCTGTGAATTCTATTTCACAACAAACAGAACAGATATAATCCCAGAGCAATGCAACTTGAATACAGTCATGATTTACAGAATAATCTCTGCCACCGATGTTAAAGTGTGCGTAAGAAACTTTACAGCAACTGTTCCACTGCACTTGGAAGTTAATTCGAGGAATCAGAAAGCAAACACCGTAAAGTTTGCTCAGAGAGTGCCGTAGAAAAGCTTTCAAAAAATGACTAATTTAAAACTACAGAAAAACCAGCTGCAAAATCATCCAAGGGTCAAAGCCCCAGTACAGCATGAGCAGTCTATTAAGATTATCAGTGCAGCACAAAGCACGCTTTCAGCATCCATTCACAGCTTTCCAGGAGCCCAAAACAAAAGCCGAGGAAGGAATAAATCCAACAAAAGGTGTTTTGTTGTCACATGTGCCGTGTGACAAAAACGCGCATTAGCGGGGATCTGCTCCTGCACTGGGTGTTCACCTGCCCACGGGAAGCGCAAGGGAAAAAGTTATTTAGAGATAAAAGGCAGGAGCGTGGGACTCCAGTAGAATTCCTAGCGAGACTCTTGAGGTCATGAGCACTTCAACAGGCGGGAAACATTAATGTGAAACCAGATGAAAAATACCAGTCAGAATCACGAGACACAATGAGACAGGACAATATTAAGGAGAATATATGCCTTTTTTTTTTTTTTTGTAAACTGCTAAGCTCTCACTATGAATTCTGAATGGGACAAATGGGGCAACCATACTGAGCTGCTTATAAGGGGATTTTCGTGGCACAAGGATTGCTCACTACTGAGCAGACCACTCAATACCAAACTGTGCTGCAAGAAAATGAAGCCATGGACACACGGAGGTTATTAAAAACAAAAATCACGGTCTATGCAGCGCTTCAAATCTTAAGCTGCTTAAAAAATGAATTTCTTTAACAGATGTAATTTGAGTAATTTTACTCAAGGATTTATTTGATGAGCATTTCCAAGAGCAGGCAGCAGCAACTGCTTTGGGAATTTAGAGTCTACTACTTTTATGAACTGCAGCTTTGTTCCATCCCACTTTTAAAAAAGGAAAAAAAAAAAAGGCTGGATAAAATTAAACCAGAACTAGCACTAGCTTAGCAACATTCATACTATAACTGTTGATCCTTTACTCCAAAATAATGGTTTGCAGCAAGAGTTATTTGTGTAAAACGTCTCTGAGAAGCGCCACTCCGGTTCATCCACAAGCACATTCCCAGAGGAGCTGCCTCCTGAGAATCTGAGCAACTGCAATCCCCACTACCCACAAAGTCCATCAAGAGCTGCTATAATTATAAGCTTGCCCTGGCCAGCACCACGGCGAGGAGTCTCTCGGTACCTTCGAGAAAAAGTCTCTTAAGGAGCTATAAATAAAAAGCAGCTTTGTGTGGCACCGTTTTAATTGCTTTATACACAGGACACATCCAGGTTAGTTTTAGATTTCTCCAGCCTTTATCATTCCCACATTCTCTTTCACTTAACACACACTTGTAAATGAAGGACAAAATATGCAGTCACACTGTGGAAGTATAAAGATGCACGTTTGGAGTGTCAAATTAACCCCTGAAACAGGAGCTGACAGGTGCAGAGTAGGAGAAGAGACTTCTTTTACACAAGATTTAGGAGTGCTTTTCATCAAGGACTGGTGAATAACAATACACCCCCTAACAACATCTGTTCTGTAATAAATATTAAAACATACTGCAAAGTAATTAGATTGGCTAAATTTAGCTCTTCTGATTACTTAAAAATGACAAAATAAAGCTTAGAAGGTAAGTTGCAGCTCCTAAACATTTATTGCAGAGGCAAGACACTCAGCACTGCAATTTGCATTCATCAGACACAGACGGGTTACTCATTTGATGCTCAGCCAGAAGAGAAAAATCTGTAGTTGTCACCGAGTCTAATTCCTAACTTTGCAACTAAATTTCATGTTTGGCCAACAAGAACATGACCACTTGCACGATGTGGTTTTAGGACAGGAGTAGGACTCCAAGAAATCTGGGCATGAATGCACACAGTTTAACTTGGACTTTCTGCCCTGCATGATCTTTTCAATCAGCTTTTGAGAAAAGGACTATGCTCAAAAAATTCCTTTTGTGCTTGCCAGTGTATTCTGCAATGCTGGAATGAGAAGAAGGCAATACATTTCTGACTTCTTGATTTCACATAATTAAGGTATTGAAAAGCAAATAATTTTTGGCCGTGGAACCTTAGCAGCCAGTAACACAATACTGCACTGTTACAGAAGTGATGCTCCAGGAGATAAAAAGAAAATTCATTTTCACAGAGAAATTCATCAAATTACCACCAGTGTCAGGTCACAAATTCTCTCATCTGTACTTTTTGGAGTCACCGAGACTGACTTTTATAAACAAATCATTTTTATGACCCTTCCATGGCAGGGAGTTTGGAACTAAATGATCTTTCAGGTCCCTTCCAACCCAAACCATCCTGCGATTGCCTATTTCATTGCGATGAACGCCGTACGTGTACTACAGAGATCAACCTGAAAGGCTTCTTAAAAAAACCCTCCTCGGTGTTAAACTCCTGTGAGCACCAGACAACGAGCTTCCTTCCTCTTTCTCGCAGACAAGATGTTCGTTGTTCAAGCCCTGCAAGCCCAGAGGCTGCAAACCCAACCTCAGAGACAGGAAAAGCAGCAGTTCAGCTCTGATGCCACAGTGCCACGCACCTGGGGACACCCGAGCAGGGCATTCCACAAGCACATCACGCCGTGGGCACACACAGAGACAGATACACCCCCCCCACACAGTGACACGAACAAATCCTGCTCAAATGCCACACAGGAACACATTCCCTGTAAGGCTGGAAGTGCCTATTTTTAGCTGTTAGCAAGAAAGCCAAGTGGTTTGTCCAAGTCCTCCTCCTTTCTGAACAAAACATTGGGGTTTGAGCTGGGTTTCCCTTGCAACAAGGAGAAAAATGGGTTTTTTTCAATTACGGAATAATCAGCTTTAAGCAACTTTGCCACTGAAAATACAAGTGACCTCAGAGAAGTGACCCAGGAATTGTGATTTAATTGGCATGTCACAGTAAAATTAGGAATTTAGGGACTTTGGAATAACCCTACAACCTAGATACGGATGGACTGACAGCCAAGGAGCAGTGAAGTCACTATGGTTCCTTCTTAATGTTCAGGATTTCCCTCTCTCCCGCTTCCTGCCACACACTTCCCAGGGAAAACTCAGGTCTCAGCAACACAAGCTCAAGCAGTAAACAATTCAATGAAGGCGAAAACAGAATGAGGAAGAAATATTCAAGCATGGCCAATTCCTTCCAAGATGTATAAACACATTTCTAGTTGAACAGACTCCAGTAAAAGCCTCCACATCCAATAAAAGAGGATTATACCAGACAGCAGCACAGCCGTGTTTCCACACAGCCTGAACACCTTCAAACCTGGCCACACTTTCCAAACACCACAAAATATTCCCTCGGGCCCAGAGAACTTCACTCTACAATTTAAAAGCCTTCGGATGCCAACAAAAGAGGAAAACCAGAGGGTCAAAATCGAGAATACGGGCTGGTTGTGTAGCGAGAGAGGGTCTTTTCTATTGAGGTCATGAGGTTTTCTGTCGCTTCTGACCTACAGTCTGAAGTCCACACTGACAAATAAATAATAATAAAGAGCCCTGCCTTGTGCTCGTGTCTCTTGTCAGAGGTCACACCGGAACCAGCAGCACTGCACCCGTTCACATCTTTACAAAGTTAAGCCCATTATAACCCGCTGGCTTTCCTTAAATAGTTTTTATAGACCAGGGTGTTCCAGCCCCCAGCAAACCACGGGGCCTCCAAGAGCTCTGCATGTTCTACTTTCCACAGCACCGCCTGTTTCTTCTAAGTTCTCAAAATATAAGCTCACACGAAAAGTTATTATGGCTGCCCCACTCTCAGGAATCTTTTGGCACAAAGTTCAAAATCCAAATTGTTGCAGAATACAGCAAATACATCCCCCAAGCCACCTCATCAACTCAGCCTCAGCCTTCAGTGGGCCTCTCCATGTGTAATACTTTGACAATTTGGCTCGAGGTGATCCAGAAAAATTTTCTCAGGAGCACCAAAAGGGCCAGAATCTTAGTTTGAGGGAACACAATTATAATGGATTTCACTTAATAAACTAAGCTTCTTTCTCAAGAACATGTTGCCACTTTTTTCTTCTCCTGGGACTTTTGTCCTCTAATTAAAAAAAAAAAAACACACACACACAAAACCCAATAAATACAGGACCCAGAGAAGTAGAGCACATTTTTTTCTTTTAAAGTTTTCATACGTTTAGTTTCATCTTATTTACTCTTATCTGACTAAGAGTGAGAGTCTTTCAGGCACATCTGTGGCCAAATAAACCCAGAACAGTCTCATATCTGAACTGTAACACACAGCGTCCATTGGCACACAGAAAAACCAGTTCAAGACAACCACAGCCAGAGGAAGAAAACAGGCTCCTATTTTGTTTTAGGAAGCACAGATCCAAAAGCACGACTTAGAGCCTGATGCACTGACAAAGACACTTCAAATAGGCAAAACAAGCAGCAGAAAAGCCTGACAGCCCTCGCTGCGCCCAGCATACCAACCGGGGCACGCAGAAATCTCTTTCACATTGTTTTGAATTCACCCTGGCAAAAATCTTTCACCACGGCCAAGGCACGAAACGAGGGCTGTACGAACGGAAAAGCTGATCCCACCTCCGGGCCGTCAGCGTCTCCTAATTCAGTGGTTGAATTAATTCAATTTAGCGTTTTCAGCCCGGCGAGCCCTCACCCTTCCTATGGCACCCAGCGGGCACCGATCCCCCCGCCGCGGGCCGGCGAACAAAAGGCCGGGAGAATGAGGGACGGGGGAGGCAGGAAAGGGGGAAGCAAAGAAGGGACCGACAGCGCTTCCCGCAGCCCCGGGGGCTCCTCACGCACCGGCAGCTCCACGGCAGGGCCGAGACCGCCCGGCGGCTCCGTGGAGCGGGGAGTCATTAACCTCCCCCCCCAACACCGAGCGGCACCGGAGGCGGCGGGGACCCGGCGGGCTGAGGGGGGCGGCCCGAGGAGAGGCCGCAGCCGGGGAGTATGAGGCAGCCCCTCACCTCTTCCATCTCGCGGGCCATGTCCTGGAGCTGCTCCTCGTCGTCCAGCAACGCGCTGAGCTCCTGCAGGCTCAGCGCCTCCAGGCGCCGCGCGTCCACATTAACCTCGGCCCCGCTCCCGGCTCCGCTCCCGTTCCCGCCCCAGCCCCGCACCGGAAGTGCCGCCGCGCTCTCGCCCCGGCCCGGCGGGCACCGCCCTCAGCGCCCCCTACCGGGGGGGCGTGTCGGGGCGTACCACGGGGGCTGCGCGGCGGGAGGGGGGCGCTGGTGGACGGAACCAAAGGGGCCTGGGGAGGGGGGTGGCGGTGGCCGAGCGGGCCCGGGCTGGAGGCAGCGCTCGTGAGGGGTCTGTGGGTGAAGCCCCTCCGTGGGCAAAGCGCCGCGCAGAGCCCCGCACAGAGCGAGCTTTGTGTGCTGCGCTCACGTGAGGCACTCGGGGCCTTCGGAATCCCGAGGGATCAGTCACGGAGTCATTGAGGTTGGAAAAGCCCTCTGAGATCATCGAGTCCCACTTGTGACCGATCACCACCTCCTCCACCAGACCGCCCAGTGCCGCGTCCAGTCTCTCCTTAAACACCTCCAGGGATCGGGACCCCACCACTTCCCCGGGCAACCCTTTCTAATGTTTTATCACCCTTTCAGTTAACGAATTCCTCCTGATG
>VYZQ01003250.1:0-27530 GCA_013400655.1 Mystacornis crossleyi | reverse complement strand
TCTCTGAAGTCTTGACATTTTCAAGTGTTCAACCTTTCCTCTGCCAGAATTTTGCAACAGGGCTGAGGAGGTTTGCTCTGCTTCTGGAGACAGCACCTTTCTCCCGAGGCCCTGCTCTGCCATAAAAATTAAAACAGAAAAAAAAGTGGAATTAATATTCAGTTTTCTTCTAGCCATGCTGCTGCTGGACCCAGAGGGATGAGCTGGGGGTCCTGAGAGCATCAGGGAACCCATCTCAGCCCTGCCAGATGCAAGGATACTCCTCAGCCCCTAGTCCCATGGGTGGTCTCTGGTGTGGGAAGTGGGGTAGAAATTCCTCCAATGCTGAATAAAAATATTTTAAGCTCATGCATTACATGAGGAAGATCAAAAATTTTTCAGTTGTTACAACTGTTGCTTTTAGGTAATTGGCAACATGTTGAGTGTTTAAGAGTGGATGGTGATGACTTCCTACTTTTCTGAGTCCTGTGTCTGGGAGCTGAAGCAAAGGCTTGTTCTGGTCATCATATTTGCATCCTTCATTTTTCATATTCAGTGCTTTGAGACCAGTACAAGGTGCTTAATTATTTATATATTAAATACATATTAGGAATTGCTTTAGCATATTAGTAGTTTCATATGAAGTATTAAATCTCCTTTAGGATTTTTTTTATCTAATCCTCTGCCCTTTGGACCCAACATTTTTTGAAAGCAAAAGTGTTTAAACTGAGATAAATTGGATTTACAGGAGTCTAAAACATCCCACATGTTAAAGCAGAGAGCCTGTCCCTTCATGCTCCAGTTACAGCTGAGGTTGTCTGAGTGGACTCAGCACCACGTGTACTTCAGGACAGAACTGAATGGCTTTTAGCAGAAATGTGTCATCATGGGCAAGGGCCAGGGGAGCACTGAGGAAGCGGGGCAGCTTTTACTAAGTCAAACATTTGAAGGCTCTGGGGCTTGATCTCCCTCATCCCTGCTGGACAATGGCAGCAGGGGCTAGGAGACCTTTACTGTAAGGCCCAAGACTTTTTAATTAAAGATGCTATTGAAAATATTCATTGTTCGATGGGGAGAGGGAGAGAAACTTCCTGCCCCTTCATTGCACATCCCAGGGAAGCTGCAAAGGCCACATTCCTGCTTCATCTCCTCCCATGTGGGTCAGCTTTGAAGCAAGGTGTAAGACCTTTGAAACACCCACTGCCTTTCCATTTCAGGAAGGAAGAAGTTTGCATCTATTAACTTCCAAAAATAAAAGGTTAGTTATAGCAAACAGCCTAAACTAAGCCCAGATTGAGCTGGCTTGGTATATTAATCACCTGGAGGTACAGCATCGGTGTTTTGCACATGATTAACTACGGTTTGCCAGGAATTTTTGGCAGGAGAAGACACTTCAGGGAGTCAGAAACCCAGGATTCACTGGACAGGGGTTGTCAGCTCTGTACTCTGCCAAACCAGGACTACCCTGAGGATCAAAGCAAGGGCCATGAAGTAATTAAAGAAGGGTGAATGTAGTATAGGATATTGTTTATCAAAGTAGTCCACTGCAGGACGATCACTGATGACAAGAAAATCTACAATGACATAAGAAAACCCACTTTCCACCCCAGCTGGATCAGTGCTGCCTCTCTCTCTGACTCACTCTCTTTATTAACCAAAATGATTTTGATCTGAAGGAAGACGAACAACAAGGCAGCAGAGGTCCAGCGACGAGCCCAGTCCTTCAGTCCCATGACCATCGTCATCGTTGCCCACAGGGGTCCTGTCCTTAGGCAAGCTGGTTTCACTGCCAGGCGACCCAAGTAAAAATGGGCTGCATCACCCTTCCGGGCTGCCAGGGATGTGTAGCGGGTTATTGGTGAGAGGCAGCCAGACACCCAGCTTCCCACACAGCTTGGCACAGGGACAGGTATGCACTCTTGAGAGCAACGCTGCAGACCAGTCCCTCTAAACCCACCATAGGGATGCAGGGAAATAAGCAAGGATTACCAGAAGAAGCCCCCAAAAGATGATAGTCTTGACTAATGATAATTTGTACTAGTCTCACTGAGGATTGCATTTTACTTCCCGTGTCAAAATGTGCCTTTGCTTGACTCTAGCAATGTTTGTGACTTCAGAGTATGTTTCCTCAAAGTGTTGGTGGATGGCCTATTACAGAAATACATATTAAGACCGCTCAGAGTAAATAAAAACACTTTTTACCCTCCCTGACAGCAGGCAGTAGGGGATGGCTTGTTCTGCAGAATAAATATGTTTCTCTCTCTGATTTCCTTCTCTCATTTTTTTCTAATATTCCACAGAGTTTTGAAATTCTTCCACAGAGTCTATATGGTCTTGAAAGCTGAGAAAGATTTGTAGCTTGCTCTGAATCTGAGACAACATCTACCAGTATGCTTGCAGGAAAATGTGCATATAGGGCTTTTCAGGCAACAACCAAATGGGGAATGTTTTGCCATATATAGCCTATGTTGCTTGCTCATACCCCAGGCCTAACATTAGGAAAACTCATCTTCGAAAATTGCTTTCTTGTGAAGGCAGGTATCATATAGCGTTTTATACAGTGTGAGGCAAAAATCATCTTTAAGAATTGGGTCACTATGGTAACCACTTCATATGTCAAAATCAAATAGCTGTTATGGCTGTAATCAAACAATATATGATTTCTACCAAGAATAATTCTGAATTATAATTCATTTTCTGTTACAAGCTGGAATTATTTTTACTGCCCCCAAAGGCATCAGCATTTGATCTAATTCAGCAGTGCAAAACTTCACAGAGAGAGACTATTAACCTGCTTTGAATCTACTGTCAGAAATCATGGTCAATGACTTCAATCTCCTAAATACTTCAACCTACTTCACTAAACATCAGTAATAATTTTGGGGGAAGGCAGAAGATAAACAAGGTCTCCTGAAACTTGTGTTTCATTGCAGCTAGCCACATGTCCTGAGCCCAGTGATGCACAAAGGGGCCAGGTTTGCTGCTGTACACAGGTGAGTGGGCAGGCCACAAATTCAGATTTTCTTTTGGCTTAAGCAGAAGTTTTCTTTAAAAACAAGCAAAACAAATTTTAAAAAAAGACTAAAACCTCTCAGTTTTTCTTCCTTGGGCACTTTTACCTGTCACTTCTGTTCTGGGGACCAAGGTCACGCACAAAAACCTTGGCAGACTACTGGGACACAGTGAACACCATTCACAGGTGATTCACTGTGACTGCCTTTAAAACCATAACGAAAGTAACAGGAGCACCAATCTCCACGTGGGCCCAATCAAGCCAGTGGCAAAGCTGGTTTTCAGATAAAGGGGAACAAACCCAGCCTTGTGCTTAGGTGAGCTGCACCAGCTGACTCCGATGGGAGTTGCCCACAGGTGGCTTCAGGGAGGAGCAAAACCCCCACTGCTAATATGAACCATTTCCGGGGGAGGAGTAGTAGGGTGGTTCTTATTCTTTCCTTCTTGGCCTGGGGCTGTACCAGGTCAGGAGACTTTTAGCAGGACTTTTTGGTACTCACACCTGGGAGGTTTTTTTGGGGGGGAGGGTTGCAGATGGTCTGTTCTTTAGCTAACACATTATGGAGCATATATAAACCGATGTTCTATGTAAATATTAATAGAATTGTTTGCCTGAATGTTTTTTTCCTCTCTCTCTTTCCAAGAGGGAGGCAAAACAAACATTTATTTTCCTAAAAACCTGTGAATTTTGAGGCACTTGTTTCTCCATAATACAGTTGTGAATCCCTGTGGACTCTTGAGTGTTTTCTCCTGGAAGTGAATTTACTGTTCAGTGGCTGCAATTATTCCAGCAGGACACCATGGAAAGCCTTTTGGTGCCTAAAGTGAGTATTTTTCTCTTCCTGGTCTGGAGGAGCAGCTTCCTGTGCTCCAGATGAGCAGTAATGTTAGTGTAATGAGCCATGGACTAATATTTTTTATTCTTTTGGAGCTGTTCTGGCCACCCATCCACCCAAACAGCTCTCAGTGGAAAAATATTTACAAATCATCGAGTTGCCTAAAGACTTTTTGGAAAAGGACCCTGTAGAAAACCCCAGTCAACCAGAAGAACCCAAATATGTCTATGGGGCCTGAGAATTGCACCCAGGACAGTGGCAACCTTGCCTACAGTGGCACAGCCAATGCCCATGTCTTGGGTCTTGCACAGGGATGCTCTCAGCGCTGACTACAGCCTCCCCACCCCAAGGACAATGCTGCGGGCTTTCCAGGTGACCCTCTGGAGTGATGAATGGCTTCATTATGCCTGGACTAATAAATAGTTTAATTTGCTGACGCACAGCTCAGCCAAGTGCAGTTCAGAGGTGAGTTAGCTGCGGCATGCTGTGCGGAGGGCAGGGGAGGATGCTGGCAGTGGGAGGGCTCTGCAGGCTCCTGCTGTGGTGCTTCCCCAGGCATGGAGCGACACTGAACGAGAGCAGCAGCATCAGAGGAATGCTCCTCTCCCGAGGGGCATTCCTGACCCTGCAGTTTGCCCTGTCGCTGCTCAGGGACAGGACTAAGTGAAAGGCAGCTCATGTGGCAGAGGGATTAAAACTTCTGGCCTTGAGGCATGTCTGTGGCTTTGCCCTGGGCATCCATCCCTTAGCTCCACCGCAGAGCATCAGTATTTTGACCTTTCCTCTGTCAGCTTTTTCCAGAGCTTCCCTGTTGGTTTCTCTGTTCATCTTTGGCAGCTCAAGCTAATGGTTTTTTTCTCCAAAACCCAGGCCGGTGGCTGCTTTTTTTTGTCTTCTCTCTTCACTTTTTGAAATATCTAGCAATTCTCCTTTTTTTCCTGAGCTGCTGCAAAAGAGTCACAGCTGAGCTGTGGTTCAAACTAAGGGATAATATCCTATGCCCACTCCCCACCCCAGCCCCCAGTGGAAGTAGGTTTTGCACTCATGATGGTTTTAATGTCAAGCAGTGTCTTCAAGTGGGATATAATTTGCAGGGGCTGGATCTTTGCACTGCCATGAGTTGTTAGCCTCCTCTGCCTCCCTTATCTTTCTAGTTTCATGAAGGCAGTTGCTTGCTGGTATAGCCCTACCCTTGGATTCAAGAAATGTACTTGTCTGAGTTGACACTCGAGACTACGCTTTTAGTTTTCAACAGAGGGTGTCTGCAGTGTGAAATCCTCCTTACCACCAAGGACGTGCTTCATAGTCCCAGCCAGTGGGACCACAACTCCGCCCTTGACGAGCTGCTCCATGAACAGTGGAGTCGATGTGCTGCGAGCAGCAGGAAAAAAATGGTGTGTTAGTGCTACACCCTTGAAACTGAAGAAAGGAGGCCTTCTTTCTTTATCTAGCCCTCTTATTTTGAACTGACCTTCTCTTCCCAACTCTCCCAGCAGCACTTGGGGTCAGAAACACAAGGGACCATCAGAAGGAGTTTTGGGGAAGCAGACTCCTTTGAAGTGCTGCAATTTCGGGGGTCCTCGTGCTGAACTCTGAGGAGCCCTTGGCAATGATGATTACTCAAGATTGCAGAGGCTATGCAATCAGGGCCATGCGAAGCTTGGAGGAGCCTACTTCAGTTTCAAGTACATTAGCCTGCTCAAAACTAGAGAGGAGAAACCAGCATGATGCACCCTCATGCCATGAAGTGAGAAACGAATCTTGCTGTTTGAGCTGGCTACCAGAATGAGGTGGCCCTTCATCTACCTTCTCAAACTGAATTCATTTCCTCGTCCTCTGGCAAGGGTGGGACATGATGGTCCTTGCCCATCAGAAAGAAGGAAAGAAGAGAGATTTGCTCACAAGACAGAAACAATACATTGCCAAGATAGGATCAACTCTATTCTGGCAAACAAAACATCAAGCAGAGAAAAACCCTCCTGAAAGTCCAACATTTACTGCACTCATCCCCTACTCATTGTCCTAAAGATGAGGTAATGTTCTTAAAGGGCTTCCCGGTGCAGGAGCATCTACGTTGCAACCTGCTGGTGGAGCAGCTCAAGGAACTGGGCCTCCATGCTGCTTTTTCTTCTTAAAATGACATCCTGCCATGCTATGGCTTTAGCGACTTCCCCTAGGTAGGGTAATGGGCTGGTTAATGGGACTGGAGGAGGAAAACCAGGCTGAAAGAGGTGACCAGGAGATCCAAGTAATGAAATATGACATCAGCTGTCTCTTAGCAGAGGTCTTTCAGCCAGATGTCCCAGTGGGTGAGAAAGGACCTATGGATGTATTTCTTCCTGGTGCCTCTGATAGCTGTTGTGTGTGAACAGATTACTTGCACTGAAAATTGAGTACCTGAATCATCAGAGCAGCCTTTACAGTCCTCTGTGTGATTTTTAGACTTGTTGTGGTACCCTCTCCTCTGTCTCCTCTGTGCCCAAATACTGTTTGCAGTTTCAGCCATTGCTGTACCAGCTTTACAGACACATCCCAGATTCCTGGTACCGGAATGCCTGGGCCACAGGCAACCGGGTGCTCTCTCTACAGCTATGGGCATTAAAGCACCTGTAACTTGCTTATCCATTTACAAAAGAAGGGTTTGCTCCAGGCATCCTGGGTGGATCATTGTTGGTCTCATGGCATTTCTTTAGCTAATAAAATGCTCTCATCTGGGAAAAGCCTGTGCTCTGTGACCCTGCAATGTAAACTGTACATTCAGGCTGGTTTATTTAGAGAGCAGTCAAGAGCACAGGCCTCCTCTTGCAGTGGCTTTATTCAAAGGTAGATAGTCAAAAGATATTTCCCACTTGCATTTACGGAGGGAAAGTGTCATTGTAATCACCTTAGTGATGCTTCTGCTGGGGCTTAGAAAATTTATAATCTCTTGCTCTCTTTCCTTCTGCCCAAATCTGCTTTCCCCTGCTCTCACCAACACAAGTACCCTGGGCCTCTATGCTGAACAAATGCAAGAGGAATGAGAACTCTGAAGGGTTTCTTCAGGAGTATGTTTTCCTGCACGAAAAAAAAAGAACCCCAACCTGTTGTGTTTTGCCACAGGGATACAAATGGTGGTCAGAGAAAACCGGAAAATTGGGTGTGTCAATTTTTGCAAGGGCTGAGGCACCAGTGGCTGCTGTTCAACGGCTTCTGGAGCAGAGGAGTGTATGCAACTGGGGATTAGGAAATACAATAATAGTTCCTGCACTATGATGTAGGGTGTGTATCATTCACGGGTGCTGCTGCCACCCCTGATTCATGCTGTGCTCCTGCTACACTGAAAATTGCCCTTGTTTTTATGTAAGAGGCACCAGGATGCCAGTAGATGTATCAGTGAGCTCTGATGTTTATGTGTCTGCTGGTTTTAAGATGCTTAAAGCCCATCAGGGCTATGTTATTTTGTCTGGTTGAATCAGGGCAGCACTCGCAGTCCCCAGGTTACTGCTCAGACCTGCTGCCTGCCAGGACTGGCCCAGTTTAGTGTCAGTGTTGAGGAGATGGGAGTTGCCTTGGTTGTTTTGACTAAGCAAGTTAGATCAAGAAAGCTTTGAGAGGAGTTTCCAGCAAGCTTTAGGACAAATGCCACAGTGGATGGATTTAGCTCTGCTCATCTGCTGCAGTGTGGTCTTGCTATTTGGCCAAGAGAGGTGGGTGCTACAGCAGTGGTGGTGAGGCAGAGAGAGACACATGCACAAAATTTCCATCCTCAGGACCCAAGGTGAATACAGAAGAAATACCTGAAAAGAAATTTTGCAGTATATGAGCTGCCAATTTATAAGGTAGTGATCGGCTGATATTGCTGGGTAGATGAGTGCTTACCAACTTCCAGGCAGGCCACTTCTATATGTGAATGAGGGTGGCAAAGGCAGGTGCCATCATTATATAGGGGCAAGAAACCAAGGGGTCTTCAGGGTCTTTGTACTCGTGTCTGAGTGACAACTTGTCACCGCTCCAGCAAAGTTCACATGGAAACACATCACAGTGGTTTTGTGGATTTATTTATCCAACAGGGTTGTGGTTTTTGGTTTGAATTTTATTAGCTATTAAATGGGACTTATGGAGCACCAGACTGCATCCTTGACAGGTTGAAAACATGGGTTTTATTCATAAAACTCGCTCCCCTCGTACAGCCAGGTGTAAAGGTGGTCAGGAAAGGACCAGCTGAGCTGGCAATACTGTGCCAGTCCTCAGTGGCACTGGAACCTTTCCTCCGTCTCTCTGCCGAGCACTCATCCTTTGGAAGATGAGAATATATTTTAGTCAGCTTTTTCTAAATGTTGGAGCATCCACAAAAGGCTTTTCATTATACAGTTTTTCTGCCATTATATACATATGGAAAAAATTATCCTAAATCATATCTTTCAATGGCTACAGGAAACTACTTACTGGTCTGGTTCCCACCTCATGTAAGAAGGAAAATGTGTGCAACTGGGTTTTCCCCTCATCACTGAAAAGGTAAGTTCTGTTACAGTTGTTACTGGTGTTTCGTGAGTAAGCTTTGGGCAAACAGCCTGGGAACTGCTGAACATGCCAGAGACTCAAGGCCCTGACTCATTTGTTCATCCCACTTTGTAAAATAATTTAAGAGAAAATAATTTAAATGTGGACTTAGTTGTGTTGCTGAATTAAGACTTTGGTGTAAAGTCCCTGCTGGATTCAGTTCATCATAAGCAGATACTTATCAGAGCTTGGGCAAAGCCACTGACATTTTGCTAAAAGTGTTTCATAGAAATGCTGTTGGTGATAACTTGGACACCATCACACAGGCATTTTGGGAAACAAATGAGTACCAACCAGTGTTGTGCTGGATGAGTCATATGGGAAAGGGGGAAATTGGCTGATTTTGCTATTTTTAAGGCAGTCAGCCATACTGATGTGAGCAGCAAACAGGAGAGCCAGACAAAAGTCATCTGTGATGGAGTCTATGATAGCCTGCTATTCATTTTGGAGGAAAACTGGCAGTAAAAAGGATCTGGTCATCATTAAGCTCCAGCAGAGTTTATTCTAATTTTGTCAAGCTGACTCCTTAATTAAATGGTTGCTTTATGGGGAATTGGAGAAGTATTGGATGTGTGGTAGCAACAGGTAGAGGCTGTCGTCCCAATTCATCTATTTTTTCTGAACTCTGAGAAAACATTTTCCAACTCTGAGAGGCTCTATTCCCAAAATCTACCAATCCTTCCCTGAGTAGACAAGATGAAAGGAGTGCGTATGGGGGTCCCCTTGTTTCTGTCATAGCCACCTGCTCCTGTACCCCAGCTACAGAGGATAATTTTGCTTTTGGTTTCCAAACAGTGCCCAGGCATTTGTCTTTTCCTAAGGGACAACTTAATTCGTTTTGTGAACTCATTTTGGGTTATAATGTGACTATATTTCAATGCCTCCTATTAACCTCATATTGAAGGCAAGCAGAGTAAAGATTGGAGAAAAATAGGTACAGTTTGTTTTTTCATTGCTGAAGGTCTTGTTTCCTTCTCCCCATGCCCAGGGCTTTCTCTGAGTTTCAGCCCAGCATCCCCTCCATCTTACAATGCTCTTCTAAAAGAGCCACAGGACATGCACCAGGGACTTGGTGGAGCAGAGAGGGGTGAACTGAGGGGTCCACAACTGCAGAGCTGCCACCTCCACAGTCACAGCTGATTAGTATTAGTAACCTGTCACAGGGAGATGTTTTCCAGACTCCTTGTGTGGCATGCAGTACGTTTTTCTTATCCCCCTGCTTAAACATGAGCAAACTGGAAAGCAGATGGCAATTATCCACAGCATTAAGGGAGGCTTGGGTGGGAAGGTGTTGTGCCTTTCCTTCCCAGTGCCTCAAATGTGAAATAAAGGTATTGAATCCTTGTTTACCGGGATGAGACAAAGCTCACAGCTAGCAGGGGTGCCCTGATCTCCAACTGAGAAAAAACTGAGGGAAAACAACTGCTTGGAAATGGGTTTGAAAAGGTGGTGGTGCCTGGTTCAAAATGTCTAACTGGATGGTGTCATATTCTCAGGTTTTCAGGAAGTCCCAGTTAAGATGTATAACACTGAAAGGTGCTTATTCTGGCTGCACTTAAGTCTTTTCTCAACAGGCCTTGTTGAATGCTGAGTATGTGTTGACATACCTGATAATGATAAAGTTCACAGAGCTAGAGAATCACAGATGCTTTACTGCCTTTGGGAATACCCTATGGATAATTGCATTTAGAGTTAGTATTCTTCATATATTTTACTGTCCAGTGAAAAACTCTGCTCCCTGAAGTGTGGATCCACACCTTCTGGAGAGGCAGAACTACAGCCTAATTCATTAGAAAGACAGTTTGGCCGCAGAAAACTCAGAGGCCTCTTGATTGCATTAGCGAAACTGACACATCCTTAAAATATTTAGATTTTATTTTGTGATGGAGGTTTCCATGCAGCCTGGATTTTTGCATTGCACTGCTTTTCTTCCCTGTACATCCAGGGCACAGGATGAGGCCAGACACACCTTGGTGTTTGCTTGTAAGGCTGGGCTTGTGCTGAGGGCTTGTGATACAAAGCTGCACTGGGGCTGACAGTGCACTGCCAGCTCTTGAGAGCTGCAGCATCCCCTGCACCACTCAGCCTCGTCCCAAGGTGTGTTCTCAGGGAGGCCTGAGGGCTTGCACCCACCTTTAATTAACACCGCCCCATCCAGGCTTAAGATAACCTCGAGTAGTTTCAGAGCTTTGAAACTTTTACTATTAAAAAAAAAAAAAAAAAGGTGGGGGAATTCACCAGTGCAGAGGGAACGTTGCTAGGTGCTATCCCAGCAGTACCCACTATGCGGCAGAGATGGTTTCACAAAAGGTCCTAAATCCTTCTGGGAGCAGCTGCCACGGAGCATCCCATGCAGAACACGAACCAAGTAAAAGTGCCAAGTTCATCTTGCATCTGTCTTACCTTAAGAAATTCCTAGTGCACTAAGGACACAGTATTACAGTATTTGTACCGTTTTAATCCATGAGTGAAAGCAATGTGGGTTATCATATGTGATAATGTCTGAGAACTGAATGACACAGCTGTCAGCTGTGGGACACTGAAATGACAGCCCTTTCAAGTGCTGTCAGGTCTTGTCGGACACTTTTATCATAACACTTATTTTAGCCTCAGGAAGACAAATCCGTCGTGCTTTCCCTTTCTGGGGGTCTCCTTAAAGTACTGCTATTCAGCAGTCAGATGTTTAACAAAATGGCTTTCTTGAAGTTGTCTGCACTGTAGGTAAGATCTCCTCCCTTCCCAGAGACGGGAACCACACCAATGCCATAGCCAGGGGCTTTGAGCAGGGTTCCCAAGATACAGAGGTCTTTTCCAGGCCCATGGCCTCATCAAAATGCTGATCTTGGGAGGTCTGTGTGCAGTGCTCTGTGATTGCCTGGTCTTTGCGTGTGACCTGCTTGGGTCTCCATGGGATCCTCCCTGTCTGGAAAAGCCCACCACCTCCCAACCCCTGTCGCCTCTGGTTGCTGAACATCCTCGTGCAGCAGTGAAACCTGCTGGGACTTGGCAGTGTGCTGGCCCGTGCACTCACTGGAGTGATAAGGAAAGAGGGGACACTCTCCATAATACCACCAGTGCTGAGGTGGTCTGGGCAGAGCCTCACTGCTCCCATTTGAACACAAGTGCCAATGTCTGGCCTCGACTTCGGCCCTCCCCTCCTCCATGTGCAAGTTGAGCCGTGCTCTTCATCTCAGTGCCAGTGAGGGGCCCTCTGTGCTTTGTATGGGGGGACAGCTGGACAGCTGGGGTGTCCCATGCCTTTTCAACATCTGATGGATGCAAAAAGTGAAAATCCCACTGCTGGTTCCTCTCCCATGGGAAGATCTTTGCTCCTGGTCAGGTGGAGGAGGTTTGGTGCAGTATGGCAGTGCCACAGCAGAGCTTTCCCTAAACCCGCCCACGACCATTAAGTCTCCATTACAGGACACTGAATTCACTCCGCAAATGAATGATAATGTCTCCTGAGGAAAATAAACGAAAACGGGGGAAGGGGATTGGCAAAACAAAAACAACCCTTCCCACTGCAACAGCACTTGCAATTAAGAACAGAGTGGAGCAGGAAGCTTTGAAGCTTGACTTTGGGCAAAAAGAAAAGGCCCTCTCCGAGAGCCCTGGGTTTCTGTAGGCACAGCAACAGCGGCGGCTGTCTTCATTTTACGTCAGAACATTAATGCTGTTGTTTCGCCCCTGGTATCAACAGAGCTTGCCTGGTAGGTGGATGGGGTATTGGGATTTATATTGGATAGGATTTTACTATTAAAAAATTCTTTTTTTCTTTTTTTTTTCCTTTCTTTTTTTCTTTTTTTTTTTCTTAACAAAAGATTTTGAAAGTCCACTGGGGACCCCTAATGTTCAGCTACTGCTGAAGCAAGAGCTTCAAAGCCAGAGCTTCTTTAGCCATGTGTGGGTTTGATCGTTCTAGTGGGCTTTTATTATAGGCAATAACACTCCCTTCCCTCTGCTAAAAGTCATCTTTCTGGTAAGCTCTGAGAGCTCCTCAAAATGTTTGGTAAAACAACATTTCTATGGTCAGAAAACGTGCCAGGCAAATCAAGATGGGACAGCTCTGGAGACGATTTGGGAGGCAGAAACCTTCTTGCCACCTGAATAGCAGGTAGGATCGCTCCCTGCCCTGAGCTGCGGCAGCAGACACATCTAACATGCCCAACAGAAAAATCTGCAGAAAAAAGTGGATAGAAGATATGGTTATTGTAAAAAGGGTTGGGAGGAATAAACCTGTGAGGATTTTTAAGGATGCTGATGACAAACCATCTTAGCCCTCCATAACCTCCCACTGCCTAGTCCCTATTCCCACACATCTCCCCACGGCTGCCTCATTTACCCCCCAGAAAAATCTCCACTGCCCACCTTCTAAGGCCCTTACCAAGCCAGGCAGCCTCCATGACCAAAACCTACAGTCCTCCCATTGCCTTCAGCTAGGGCAGATGGGAATTGCTGTTATCATAGCAGTTTATCCTGGTTTCCTGGTGCCTCTGCTGGTGGGACTAAACAAGACACACAAATACCTCCACGACAGCCTGGTTTAGGATTTTTTCAGCCAAATTCCCGGGGTCAGCTTTTCTCTCTCTTATGAAAGGAATGTGTTGTCTTTCCTAGACTAGCATTAATATAATTCTAATTTTCCCTCTCAGCCAAAGGTAACAGCATGGTCAGTTACTGGGAGAGCGCACCAAATCCACTTGAAAGTCTGGGCAGAAAAATGTCAGAAATGTAGCTGGAGTAAGTTACCTTCCTTTCTTTCATGTCTCCATCCCCAGTCCCAAGTAAATCAGAAAAAATCGTGCTTTCTAAGTGGTTTCTAACGTAATGAAAGTCAATTAGAGTGATGCAAATGGAGCTGATAACTGCAGGTTTTCATCACTGACTCCATGCTAAATATCTGCACTGTGTGGTTCGCAAGGAAGTAACAGTGCATGGAGAGGGGAAGGATGGGGTTTTTAAAAGCACTTAAATTACCTCTAATTAGCAACACAACTGTAGTCAAAACATAATGTGAGGATAATAAATTGATATTTGCATAATGGAAATACTACCAAACTGTACTTCAAATAAGATGAATTAGATTATAATTAGAGCTGTGTTTTGGGAAAGAAAATCCTTCTAATTGCCTGAGTACACGCAGCGCCAA
Organism: Mystacornis crossleyi; assembly: GCA_013400655.1. Classification (NCBI taxonomy): domain Eukaryota; kingdom Metazoa; phylum Chordata; class Aves; order Passeriformes; family Timaliidae; genus Mystacornis; species Mystacornis crossleyi. The sequence goes on along the minus strand of VYZQ01003250.1, from coordinate 14,015 downwards.
GGAGGAGAGGGCTGGCAGCTGCCAGGGAGGTCCAGCCAGAGCTGTGTGGCACAAGTGCCCCACAACTGCGGGCCATTCCCTGAAGGGGGGACAGGGTGCCCACATATACCAGCAGCCAGCACAGACATGGCAAGGCAGGTCTGGGGCGAAAAAGGGAAAAAATAGGAGGAACATGCATGTGTGCACTCTCAGCCATCAGCTGCAAAACCATGAACTGAAAGAAAATTCAGAGCAAAATTGTATGGACAGAAATTAGGGTGGGAGACACCTGTGTCTCAAGGGGAGGTGGTGCAAGGGTAAAAATGCAAGCGCTAATCCTGCAAATTGCGGGAAACCAGTGAACATCTTTTTCTGGTAGAATCTCATCACCACATTTATTTGCAATGGCTTCTTCCTGCTGCTGTTTGATAACTGACTTTATTAAACCAACAATTGTTTTCTTTTTGTTGAATCATATGCAAAGTTGCTTGTGATTTACTGTCCAGCTCTTACGACTCTTTATTACGAAAGAGGCCACCTGGACAGCACTGGATGATGTGTCACTTGTCCATTGTACAAGACCATGTATACCAGTAAGGAAATTACAGCTGAGATAAAGGAAATATTTTGTATTCCAAAACACCATTTTTCTGAGAAAGTGAACAAAAGAATTACATCTTGTCACTGAAGTGAAGGCAGCATGAACCTTGAGGCTGACTTGTTGCCTGGTAGCTGCAGAGTCTCTATGGTTGGTCCTAATGCCCATTTTGGTGCTGGGCGATGAAATGGTTCAGGTGGGAAAATTGATCAGCGTAAAAAAACCTCCTCTCTTGTTTTGACTGGGGGACAGAAAAAGGTGATTTCTTAAGTCCTGTGTGTATTGGGTTTGTGTGGTCTTATTTTGGTAGTGAGGGGGCTATGGAATGGCTTCTGTGAGAAGCTGCCAGAAGCTTCCCCCATGTCTGACAGAGCCAGTGCCATCTGGTTCCGAGACAAATGTGGTAACATATTTAGGAATGGGAAAGAAGTTATTGCACAGATGTAATTGTGGCCAGAGAAGAGCAGAAGGAGACTGCATCCCATGAAAAGGGACCACACTGGAGCAGTTCATGGAGAACTATCTCCTCTGGGAGGGACCCCACCCTGGACCAGAAGGACTACTCTCCCTGAGGTGGAAGCAATGACAGAAAGAGCTGTGGTGAACTGACGATAAACCCCATTCCCCATCTCTCTGCACCACGGGGAAAAGAGGAAGTAGAGCCAGGGAAGGAGGGTGGGATGAAGAGGAAGTTGGTTTTAAAATTTATTTTTCATTATTCTGCTCCGATTTTTTTTTTGTAATAAATTTAATTAATATCCCCAAGTTCCGTCTGTTTTGCTCGTGACAGTATTTGGTGAGTGATGGCTCCCAGTCCTTATCTCAGCTCATGAACCTTTTGTTGTATTGTCTGTCCCCAGTCCAGCTGCAGAGGAGAGTGAGAGAGTGGCTTTGATGGGTGTCTAGCATGCAGCAAGGGGCAATCCAGCACACCATGAAATGCAATGACCCTGCTCACCAGGCCCTCAGCATATTTGCTCCTCACATACTTAGGTGAGTATGACTTAGCTCACCGAGGTAGTGCCTCATGTCATCTCTGGGCCACTCACAGCATCATCCTGGACCAGGTGGCAATAGGAAAGGTGTGTGGATGTGGCCATCACTGGTGCAACAGGATATGGCCCTCTGCAACCACGCTTGGATGTCTCTCTGGCACTGGCTGCTGTGGTTGGGGAGGATGGAGAAAACAAGGAGGATGATTTTGGGGGTAGAGGAGTGGCAGCACACACTGGCTCTGTGTTTCAGTGGGGGTTTTGAAACATCTCCTCATGTTACTTGCCCAGTGGATGCTGTTTTGTGGAGACAAAGACAAGGTTTTCTGGCTCACAGGAGCAGAAAGGAGGGTACCACAGGCCTGGAAAGGATGCCTGATGCACTTAATTGGTGCATCTCTCTAAATATGAGACATAAAGCATAGGTCTAGTTTCCAAATCAGGAGCTACAGCTCATGCATGTCTACTCTATGAGAAAAAAAGAACAGGGTATGAGATGTGATGCAGCACAAGCCTCACATCGAGGGAAATACTCCCCTCCTTTCAAAGGGTCCTGGCTCAAGGTGCCAGTCCACAGCCACTGCAGAGACCATGGAAATAAGCTCCTTTTCAAGCTGGTAAATGGTGTCTTGCTTTTCTGCTTGAGGAGTAGGAAACAGACAAACTCACCTGGAGTTCTGCTCTGCTGTGCAGTGGCACCAGATTTAATAAAGAGCTGTGTGGGAGGGAGCACAGAAAGGAAAGAGAAAGGAGATGAGTGAGGGGAGCAGGCAGCTGCACTGCACCAGAGAGCACTGGTCTGCAGCATGCTGCCAGGGATGAGTGAGGGAGGCAGGACAGCCAGGCCACAGGTCTCCTCTCTGTCCTCTCCTGTTGGGAGCAAGATGCAGAGCTGGCCCTGAGGAGCTCAGCATGGGGACAGCCAGGCAGAGAAGAGCCAAAGCCCGGCCATGCCTTGCTTAGTGTGTGGCCACCACACAGCCTCCACCAGTCTCCACTGTGTGGGGTGTTGGCACGTTGTGCCTGCAGGATGCCCCCCAGATGTTGACAGGATCACCCTAGAAAGCTACTGAGACTGACACACAAGAGGGGACAGGAAAATGGGAGCCTGGATAAAATCCTTCATTCCTTTGCCTACAAGTCACAGCGCAATAGCAATTCTCAGAAACCAAAGCCTGGATCTCACCATGGGCTTTCTGTCCCATCTGCTCCCTCAGTGGCATCCCCTTGTTCTCAGGCTCACCAGTGTGGCCTCTGGCACCCAGGGGGGGTGCAGGACCTTGTGTCATGCAACAAGTGAGCTGAATAATCATGGTAGGAAGAAGGGAAGCATGGCACACCAACAAAAGCCCTGGGAAACAATTTTATTGCTAGCAAAACTCTGTGGGTCTTTGTTTAGTGAGTGCACTTCCCATGAAATGCAATTGCTCACTGTGGTTTTAAACTCAGACCACCCTGAAAATGAAGGCAGCTTCCATTAAATTGAATTACTTTTCCCCAGAGCTGGCATGACAGTGGTAATGTTGATAAGGAACAATAGCTGTTAAGTGAGAGCATCATTTATATTTTCTATTAAATCGCTGTCATTTCCAGTACAAATGGATCACGCATGTGTGTCATGCTGATTTACAGCGATAAAAGCCTTAGTCGTGATCAGTTATCGCAGTGCCTAAGCAGAGCAGGAAAGGTGGCACAAACACACAAGCAACACTGCACCAAGCCCAGACCAATATTTGGGTCTAACAGCATTAGAAGATGATCTGGGGCAAGAGTGATGGGAGTTTTTCCAAAAACATTCGTACGCCCATCATCAGTGTAACCTTGAAGGCTGTTGATCTCCTCCATCTCACCTTTCCAGTGGTCTTCAGAAGTGGAAAACCAGGAGGCAAACAGAGCAGCAGCACATGATTGCCATAGATCTGACCATGGAGATGCAGCACAAAGCAAATGTAATGTCCAATGAATGATTCAACCTAAAGACTAGACACTCAGCAAGGAGGAAGAGGGGTTGCTGAGTGCAGAAGAAGGCAAGGTTGGATGAGCATCGGTGTTGCAGCAGTCATTCAGGGAAGGTTTCTGCTCTTGAGGATGTTTTCCAGAAGTTGCTGAGCTTCTCGGAGCCCATGGGCTGCTGCCACACTGAGGAGTTTCTCCACTTCCCTGAAGGACACGAAACCTTCATCAAGAAAATCTAGGAGGCAGTCCTCAATTAATTCCTAGATAAATTTTAATTACCCAGGCTTTTTTAAGAGGAACAGAGCTACTCAATCTGGAAACATCTGTAAAGTTAACTCTCCCCTATTCAGAAAACGATCTTATTTTCCTTCTGCTTTTTCCTGTGGTCTGAGCACATATATTCTAGGTTTTGTGATTTTCTCATCTTAGCTGAAGGAGAAAAGGCTTTGGAGTTCTTGAAATTCCACCCAATATGTAAGTATGCTCATGCAATATGCAGCGGAGACTTGAAGAGGTGCTCCCCTGTGGGGGAGAAACAAAATGCACTGGCTTCAAATCACAAGGTTTGCCCAAACAATGCTTTTTTAGCTTCGTTTAACTTACAACTGCTCTCTTCAACATCAGTTTTAATTTTCAGGCTTGGAGCAAAGGAAAAGACTCAAAATGAAACAATACACAAAATCAAAAAAGGGCTGGGTTTTGCTGTGATGGGATCAGTTGCTTCAGCTTCACTTAGCCCCAGGACAAGCCGCCACAGTGACTGTAAAAAAGCACAAGGCAAGTTTTCTTTATCTGCGAGCCTTGCTGGGAACACTGGTGTGCAGTGTGCACATGCACATCAAGGAGAGAAACTCATCCCAGGCAATTTCAACCCCACCCCCAGGCAGTCAACAGGAAACTTCTCATTGACCCCACTGGATGGAAGGAAGTGAAAAGGGAACTTCCTTAAAAGAGAAAGACAGGTCTTTATAGCAGAAAATTCACATGACATTTCAATAGCTCTTTCTATACCAGCACAGGTCTTGTCCCTTGCCCTCACTGGGAAATCATTCATGGAAAAACATATGCAATCAGACCACAGGCGTTTTAGGGACTGTGACACTTGATTTTAAAATTGTCATTGGACTAACTGCGATTTTCCATTTCCCTGCTGCAGGTAGGGCTGCATTACTAACAATACAAAAAGAGGGCATTAGAAATGCTGGAGTAGCTTCATGCATGGAGTACCTAGAGCACCAGGTTTCCCTCCCTCCCCAAGAGGAGCTGGGAATGAAGCTGTAATGAGGATTATCTCAGGTTACCCTTCTTCAAGTGCCATGGTCATGTTTCTGAGTGTCCCCACTGCCAGGTTGAAGGAGGAGTGGGGATGGCCCTGCCCCGCAGCCTGCCTACAGCCAGGAAGAGACAAGCACAGAAAATGGTAAGAGAAGTACAGAAGAAGAAAACCTGAGTTTGAATGTTTTCAAGCAAGGTAAGAGTTGGTTTTGGCTAAGAGAGAGTTACTTTTCTTCCCAGCAGCTGGTACAGTGCTGTGCTTTGGATTCAGTATGAGGATAATGTTGGTAACACACACTGATACTTTGGTTGTTGCTGAGCAGTGCTTACCCTAAATCCAGGATTTTTCAGTTTTCCACGCTCTGGCAGTGAGCAGGTGCACAAGAAGCTGGGAGGGAGCACGGCCAGGACGGCAGACCCAAATTTGCCGAAGGGATATTCCATGCCATGGAGCATCATGGTCACTGTATACACTGGAGAGGTTGGTCAGGAGCTGCTGATTGCTTGTCAGGGATGGGCTGGGCATTGTCAGAGAGTGATGAGCAATTGTACTGGGCATCACCTCTGTTTCTTGGGATTTATTCCTCTCTTTTATTACTATTCTTATTGCTATATTTTACTTTATTTCAATTATCACACTGCTCTTATCTCAACCTGTGGGTTTTACCTTATTCCAATTCTCCTCCCCATCCCACAGGACTGGGAGAGGAGGGGAGGAACCAGTGAGCAGCTGTATGGTACTTCGTTGCTAGCTGAGATTAAACCATGACAGAGGAAATAAGGAAGAAGTTATGTATAATTCACTTTTTGAAATGTGACTCCTTTGAAATTTCAGGCCCTGATGTGGGAAACATCCTTATTCAGAAAAGCATGAAGGCTTCAGCATTTCTCTAGGTATGGATGTCTTTAATGATGCCTTCTTGACTTACATCTCCTGCTGTCACAAGAATAGTTATTTCCATCCTAAAATTCCTGCAGCTTTGATGCTGTTCTATGCTTTGAGCAGGTCGAGATAACATCCAGCATGCCTACTTCTCTCCCCTTACTTTTTGGGTAGCACAGTAAATTTCCCTATCCTTAATCCTTCCCATTTCTCACCAAGAAGAGCAGGATTTTGGGGGATGCAGCCCAGGCTCCCACCACAGGTGTGACTACTATTGGTACCACAGCAAATGCACACACATGGCTGCATTACTTATGTAGCAGCAGCCTCTTGGGAGGGTGTGCTGAGAGCAGGAAAATAATACACTGCTGTAACTTGATTTCCCATTGCCTCAGCAGCTCCCTGCTCACTCCCATCCTGCACCTGTGCATTTTTTCTCCTACCCACCTGCAGCTCAAACCTCCCCATAAAGCTACACAGCAGCACCAGCATCCCTCTGCACTCTCACTGTCAAGATACTTCCTTTCTTCCCACTGATTAAAAAAAAAATAACAATAGCAGATGGGGAAAGTGGAGCAAAGTGTAATACAACCCACAGTGAGAAGTCAGGAGCTCTCACTGTCCCTGCTGCCACCTGTGAACCTCCTTCCCAGCAGCACAGGACAGTTCAGTGCAGCTTTCCCCCCAAAGCACTGCCAGCTTTTTCCTCCTCCCATATCACAGTAGCCTTTCCCCAGAAGCTAATTTTCCCATTGCAGGAATTGCTTGGGGGATTTTTGTGCCTCACCTGAACCAGTGCATGGCCATGTCCTCATTTTTTTCTACTCCAGCTCCTGGGTGAGACAAGGTAACAAGGTCACAGACAGGTTATAAAGTACAGTGTCCAAATCCAGCAGTGTGTTGGTACCACAAAGCCACGTTTGTGGTTCTGGCTTATAAACATGCACACTCTAGCAGCAAGTTAGCCATGGACTGGGGAAACATTACCTAGCAAATACCTCTGTCCCAGGATGTGCTGGGCATTGGGGTACCCCAGGCGAGCATACACATGAGCCACATGGAAATGGAAATCCTCGTAGCACAGTGGGATGTAGAGCAGGAGGAGGCCAGCAGTGATTACAGCTGCCAACTGTAAAGGAGAGGAACAGTCATGATGCAAGGAGAAAATAAGCTGAGGGCTAGCTACAGCAAATATTTCATCTGAGCTCTGAAGCCTCCCAAAGCTATTCCCCACAGAGAAATGGGAGGAAAGGCCCACACAACCACAGAAAATCAAAGTCACCTTTGATAGAGAGCCGGTTCCAGAACTTCTACTGAAGCTGGCAGAAAAGGCCCTGCTGAATTCAGTGAGCAGTGTATGAGCTCCCAAGTTAATTTCTCCTTCAAGCTCTGCTACAGCAAAGGAAACTACAATCATTTAATTTTCTAGTGGTCCTCTTGAAGAAAATGGAAGGGAAAAAAAAAAACAAACAAACAAAAAAAAAAAAACCCTAAGGTGCCATCAGGCTTTTAGAAACAATTCATCAAAGACACTTGCCAGAAGGAGCCTCATTCTCCAGGCACCTGGGGACTTGTGGCCTACCACTGCCCACATAATTGTCATACAGATTTGAACAGTCACAGAATCACAAAATGGGTCAGGCTGGAAGGGGCCACAGTGTGTCCTCTGGTCTAACCTCCCTGCTCAGGCAGGGTTATCCTAGAGTACCTGGCACGGGACTGCATCCAGACAGTTCTTGGATATTGCCAGTGAGGGCGAGTCCACAGCCTCTCTGGGCAATCTGTTCCAGTGCTCGGTCACCTGCACAGTAAAGTTTTTCCTCATGTTCAGGTGGAACTTCCTGGGCATCAGTTTCTGCCCACTGCCTCGTGGCCTACTGCTCGGCATCACTGAGCAGAGCCTGGCTCCATCCTCTTCACATCTTTCCTTCAATACTTATAAATGTTGATGATTTCCCCTCTCAGTTGTCTCTTCTTGAGGCTGAATAGGCCCAGCTCCCTCAGCCTGTCCTCATCCCTTAATCATCTTCATTGCCCTGTGCTGGACCTGCTCCAGGAGCCCCTTATCTCTCTCCCTTTGTGAACATCCGCAGCTCATAAACTATTTCATTCTGTGGTACAGTGAGGACATGCCTACACCTGACAGGAGAATAACCTTGAGTCTCAAACTCTTCTTGCATCCAAAGTATAAATCAGTGAAAAGTCTGATGAATTGCACCAGCAGAGAAAAAAGATGAGAGACCAGAATTAGACTGTTTGCTTTTTTCGGTGCCAAATTGGATTTTCTTTGTTCAGTGAGCTAGCTATTAGCTTCTAGTGAGAGGAGCTGGCAACTTATGCATCCACATCTTGGCAGAGTCAGATATCCCTGGCTGGAGGAAGAAGAAGAACATACTTAGGAAAAGTCTGTAGGAGGCCCATGTGGAGCCTCCTGCCTGCACAGGTTACCAGAAGCCCTTTGTCTCCCTGCAGGGGAATGCAGCATGTCTTGCCAGTGGTGCCAGCCCTGCAGAAGGTAAAACCCTTCCCTAGTCCAGGGGAAGATGGAGACCAGGTACAGCCCCAAGTGGAAGACATGGCTCTTTGAAAACAGCAAGGAGGCAAGTGCTGATCAGTCTCTCCGTGCGACTCTGTGCTGAAAGAAACCATGTCAGTGGTGTGGGACCTGGAGGAGACCACTAATACCTCACCCTGTAGCTTTGGTGAAATAGTGATGGACTCTTGGACCTGATGTTCATGGGAACATGCCAAAGTGCCTCCAGGTGCTCTGCATGCCTCTGTCCTTCCCTTGTGCATGCAGAAGGAGAGCAGACACAAGTAGCCCTTTTTAACAGCCAAGTCAGAAGTAAGCCCCAAGGCCTATCCAGTTGACCACAGCTGTTGTAGAACAAGCTCATTTTTTCATCTGGGCATAATTTGTTGCTACAGCTACTTGTGCATAGTGGCTACAGCATGTGTGTGGGGTTGTCACCATGTCGTGCTCAGAATGAGCCAAGGGGACAAGAAGCAGCTGCAATGGATGATGAGATATAAGAGCTTTAATAGTCAGGGGCTCTTCTGGTCACTATGGATGGTTTGATGCTACTGATACACACAGGTGCAAAAACCAACTCCCCCTCACTTTTGGGGGGGATAGGGGGAGAGGGTATAGTGCTTGAGATATACGCAGACCATTGCAAAGCAAATGAGGCTTTTAGATCCTGGTCTGCTGCTCAGTTGTCTGTAGGGCTTAAGCACAGAGGTGATGTGGGTCTGCAATTCATTGCTGTTTCATGGGGGCTCCTCCTCGAACTCCCACATAGCACGATCAAGTGCAGGGATTGCTGGAGGCAGCAGATCGCCAAGAGCTTGTTATCTCCTAATTGGGACCTAGGTCCTGGTTTGGGCCCATCTCTAATTGGGATTAGTGAATGCTGAGGATTAAATGAGCCTAGTTAGCTAATAAGGCTAAGTAGATAAAACAGGTAAGCAGTAATGACATGCAAAAGCCCCAACATTCGATTTTCTGACTGATAAGCTTAGGGATGTAGGAAACTTGGACACACACCCATACCTATTCAGCCTGTGTGGTGCTGTTCTGAAAGTGCTGATGTAAATCCCTGTAAGCCAATGGCAAGTCCAAGAGGAAATGCAAGTCGTGGATCAAACTGGTCATTGCTGAATGCTTTTGATCTTATTTAAGAGGAGGAAATGATACTCCTGGTAAGAAGTGCTTCTTGCTGGAGATGTGGCTGATGTTAGAGGTCCAGCTCAGGCAAAGCTGAGTACAGACCTATGGTGAAGGGTGGGACAGTGTTTCTGAAGCAGTGCAAAAGCTGATGAGTAAGAGTTTGGTTTCACAGAGTGGCCGTGGGCTGTTACTGTGCTATTTTGTCACTGCTGCAGTGGCTGAGGCTGGAACATGTCAGGGAATGTTTCATGTGACTGCAGGAAATAGGGTGCACCATATTGCAAGAGGCAGTGGCAGTGCTTTTACAGGTGCAGATCTGTGATCTGCAAGATGCCCACAGCTGCGGTGTCTCCTTTGTGCTCCGTGATAGGTTGCCTGAAGCCTCAGGAAAGGAGTAGGAAATGTGGCATTTTGGAGGAGCTGTTTCTATTGCAAGTCTGGTGTATCCAATAAATGTAACAGCAAACAAATGACCAAGCAAGTGAAAGGGGAAAGGATATAATGGGACAGGTGCTGCAGGTCACAGGAGAAACCTCTGTGACCATGCACCACTGCCATGGGGAAACACGGCATATCCGCTCTCTGTGGGACACCACCTTTCCACAAAGATGTCCATAATGATCAGCCATGCCCTGCTAGCAGCCTCCACCCTCACTGCTGCACAGATGCTGTGCCTGGCTCCTCTGAGGCAGGTGGCCCAGGAACACCTGGATGTTCACTTTTTGTCCCAAACTGGTTTTTGAGGGGGGACTTTCAGCTTTTTGCAGTTGTGTAGGCACTGACATGTATGGCAAGTTCACATTTCAGAGGGAGTTCCTTTAGAAATTGCCCAGTGAGCATCCCTAATATGATTTGCTTGTTTGTTTGTTTGGGGGTTTTATTCTATTTTCTTTTCCTAAACAGCAAGGAAAACTGAGACGGATGCATGACAAAAGGCAGGTGTACAAAGTGCTGGAGCACACTGATCCCAGCTCCAGAAGATGGTACCACAAACAGCTGTTGCTCGGCTGCCCACCATCTGAAAAGGCATCTACAATCACGCAGCTAGTCCCACACAAGCAGAGACATTAGCAAAAATATGCCTTTGTCCTCTACCGTAGTTACATCTGAGTTCAGGTAAATGTGCTATTTTTAATTGTCTCCAAGACCAAGAGAGGAGGGAAATGCAGCTGTTGGTGCAGGGGAGGGCACCTTGAAGTAAGATCATCCTGCAGAAGGGATGAAGGAGGGAGGTGCAAGTCCCCCGGGCTTCTTCCAGGTTGACTGTCTGCAGCGCTTTGCCCTCACAGCCAGCACCAGGGACTAAAGGCACCAACAGTCCCTGAAGCCAAGAGCTCCTCAAGGACCCCAGCTGGGCAACAAGTGTTACTCTACCTCAAATGCAGGAAGGAACATGGGTAGCCTGTTGCATTGCCCCATGCAGAGATGTGAAGCAGATCGCTGCCCTGAAACAACCTCTATAGTCTTGGGTGGCAACTCTCAGTTGCTCATCAAACCTTTTCTTCTGTGGTGACTCATCAGAGACTACTTTGCATGTTTGAACCCTGCATCCCTGGGGCTGCTCTAAAGCATCGGGAAGCCCAGTGGTATTGCTGGGGCTCTGCTGGGGAACCAGGAGACAAATCAGGCTGTGCATATGTATTTATGCAACCCGGTTCCTACGCAGCAGCTTCAGCATCTTGCCTGCACCATCACCCATGTGCCGAAGCCAGGTGAACAGGATCAAAATGATGACCCAGAGGAATGCCTAAAAATCCCACCCGTAATCACTGCACTTGATGCCACATTACTGTGTGCTAGCACTCTGCCCGTCAAGCTGAGAAAGGCATTGCAAGCCTTGCAATTTTGAGAGGCTGTTGTGTCCATCAGCTCCTGTGCCTCTGATCCCCCGGCACCAGTGGCTTTCAGAGGCAGGGTGTGACATAACACCCGCTGCCGGCACTCCCACCCTGAGCCCATCCCCACACTTACCTCCCAGCTGCTCCATGCCAAGCTCGGGGGGTGCGGGTTCCCACCCCCCCGAGAAGGATTTGCCCCACAGGTATCGGCTCTGCCCCTTCCCTGCTGTCGCCACCGCGCTGCAGGCTTCGTGTCCCCCATCTCTCCCTCCTACAGGAAGTCCGAGCACCTCGTTTTAAGCTGCTCTGTTCCCTCTCACTCGGCACCACCACCGCCTTGCCATAACTCTTACCCATCACCATCCCTTCGTTTTGCTCCTGATTTACGGTAGCAGTAGCCCAGCTGCTTCACTAAGATAAGAGGTATGGATACACATCCCCTTGAAGAGTCACAGAAAAGAAATGCTCCTGACAAAAGCCTTTCAAACCACCGATGTTTAACTCTCCCTGTGCTGAATATTTCTCTTCTTTCAGACTGCTCCCAGGTGATGCAAGGCCTCACCAGTAAATCATTGTATTTGACAGACTTGTTTACTTTTTTTTTTTTGCTTTTTACATGCGTGGATTTGGGACAAATGCAAGACCATGTAGGCCCAGGCCCAGGTGAGGAAATTAGAAAAGATGTAATGATGTATAATCAGAAAGTTAGCAGGACATACAAAGCCCCCACAAAACTTGCTGGGATGGGGGGGGGAGGTTAAGCCAGAAAAGAGCTTACTTGTTAAAGTCAGTCATTTTATAGCTGCATTATTATGCCTCTATTCATCTGCAGCAATTTCACCTAGTGAATTTCACATGCTAGATTTTGTTTTGCTTTCATATCTAAGAAAAAAATTTTAACACAAGATCCCTAATGCGTGTTATCTTTCCTGCTCTGAAGTCCTAGCAGAGGATTTTAACCAGATGGCTCCCAGGCAAGGTCCATCTTGTGTGAAATGCTGCCCTTGCCTGGTCTCCTGACTGCAAAAAACAAAATGTTTTTCTTTCCAATTTTACAGCAAGATAAGTGCTGTGCTTTGGTTTTAACAGCAAGCCCACCCCCAGAGAACAAAGATACTTCTTTGGTGATGATGACTCAGCCTAAAAAACCTTACTGAAGAGGAAACCCGTCATAGTTTCGTATTTCATTTCTTATGTTATGCTGCCACCATTGGGACAATTTCATCTGGTCAGTCACAGCCCCATTACAGTTGAAGAGATTCATCTCTATAGCCCTGGTCAAAGTGTGACTCGTTTTCACAGTATATCAAATTTAATTGGGCAGTAATAGTCATACTGCAAGATCAAACGCTTCCAAGTGCAAACCTCTGCATTAAGGAAAGTTGGAAATTTCCAAAACAAGTCCAGCGCAAAAGGCCCTTCACTGCAGCAAACAATAAAGAAGGGAAGAAAGAAGGTGAGGAGTCTACTTACCTACTTACCCTTTTTTTTTCTTTTTTAGGTACAATTACAAAAACTTAAATTTAAAAAAAAAAATCCAACCTTTCTGAGAGTTACTCTTCTTGGGAAGGAGACCCCGTTACCTATAATCCCAAATTTTGGCAGAAGTGAACTCTGTTAATCTTACTGTTGTTTGTAAAGGTGTGTTGGTAACAGTTATATTTGTGCTGACACCTCGACTTGCTCTGTGAAACTGGTAATTTCTCAGTATAAAACAGGCCCTGGGGCTTGCAGTTCTTTGTTGCAGATGACTAAAAATGAGAACATTTTATTCTTAATTATGTATTATTCAGTGGGGGCTAGGCTGTCTGTGTCACAAGCCAGGTATGGTACAGGATCTTATTCCAGTTGTGAGCTTCAGTTACTTCTCTACAAAACCCAATTTACACCATGAGGAAGAAACGATAGCTGTAGTAGCTGCCTCCTACCACCTCGGAGGAGTTGAATCCCTTCTACTTGCAATGACTTTGGCAAGGAAAGGTCAAGCGCCCCGGTGAATTCTCCTCTCTGGGCTTCCAAAGGGCAGGTGGCATTTCTTTTTTCCTTTCATTTTTACAGAACAAGTTGTATAGAACCATTTCCAGATCCTTCAAGGGAGCATTTTGTTTGAAAACCTGGAACAAGCCACCTTCAGGAAAATGCAATTTTCTTCCCATTTCTTTTTCACATTTTCCAGGTTGCTTTCTTAGGAAAAGAATCTGGTATAACAACGCTTCTATAGCTGGTAAAAGCCTATTTGATTACAATGTTCTCTGGACAGAGTTATGACAAGGCAAATTAGATTCACCCAAGAGCTACCCAACTTGAACATAATCGGAGTAGGTTCTTGCAAATGACTTTGTAGTCAACACTAAATATCACGTAAATATAACTTCAGTTACTCTACTGAGCAGAGCTCAGATATGGGTAAGGGGGAGGACCAAAGCAAACAGCAACAAGAGAGTGTTGAGGGATAAGTTTCTGTGTAAGACAATGGGAAGCATGAGGTTGAGGAGTTCAGGCTGTCACCGTCTCTGACAGACTCTTATTTCACCTTGCCTAACTAGCTGTAGTTTCCTTTCAGAGCTGGCTAAACAAGAAGAAAAAAATCTATTCAGGCTAGTCACTATGACACTATGAATAGCAAATACAAGGGTGTCCCATGAACAACAGAGCAGATGTAGGGGTAGTTCAAGCCTTTCTGAAATCAGTATGGAAGTGTTATCTGCAGAACTATTACAGAGACCTGTGTTTTGTTAAGAGTATAGAAATTCATCAGAAAATAAACCCTCCTGCTTTCCAGCTGGTCCTCAGACAGGCTGGGTGCAGCTAGGGTTTTTTTTTT